>VWZO01016436.1:511770-683497 GCA_013396975.1 Bucco capensis | reverse complement strand
CCCCCCCCCCCCCATTAGGCATGGTTATCTTTGAGATTGCTACAAGCCATAGCCTTTACACTTCTGTTCCCTTTTACTCCCATGGCTATGAGCTCAAAAAAACCACCCTTACACAGTTCTGTCCAGAATCCCCCTCAAACTGTGGAACCACTAAAGAGCAAACACAGGAAAACATGAGTAAAGACTAATATTCTATCAGAATATAGGTACTACAAGAACACAGGCAGAGATATCTTCTATTTCTCTGTTCACTTTTTGACTTGTTTCTTCAGTTTTATTGGACAGGGAACAATTTATATAGACAAAATAAAAGGAAACTAGGTCTTTCCTTCATATAGTTCTGTGCAGGAACTGAAATAAGTAGAGAGATTGCATGGCCTTATACCTTTTTTCATTCTCATAAAGAGCTTCCTGAGGTGATGTAAAGTAACCTAACTTCACTGAAGTCCATAGTACTCCTGTAATTTACACTTTTTGTGTGTCTGACTCACTGGATCTAAAGCAGAAGTGTATGAAAATAGAAGAAATTATTGAGCAAACTCATGCAGGAAAAGTGCTGATGAAATGTCTGCTACTATAAAACTGCATGTTTAGACCTTATCATATTCTTGGGAATAGTAAACTGATTTTTCTCAGATAAAATTCCTCATATCTCCTGCTCATGAAGTTCCTGCTTTAGCTTGCCCAACTTGAACTCAACTAAAATTTTGTATAAAAAAAATATTTTCCTCAGAATTCCTAGAAGCAAATAGCAAAGTCACAAACTCAACCTTTTTTTTTTTCCTCCCATTTTTTAAATGTGTAAACATTTCCTGGAGATATGCTCAACAGAAGAAAGGGTATGATATGCCTGCATCAAAATTATCTGGCTTGATTCAGCATTAAACCACATCCTCCTTCACTGGCCTTATTCCTCCCTTGCTGCAGTGACTCAAGTCCCACATAGCGCTAGAAGCTGTGCTATTAAGAGAGCGGAGATGGAGCACTGTTGTAGACACTGGTTACCAATGAGCCCAACCCAAAGGGGAATTGTTGTGCGAGAACTTAAAACTTTTTTTTTTTTTCATAAAATGCAGTGGTGGCATAAGCAGACTTTGTTCCTGAGTAAGGCATTTTCCTGTATATGAAACCTACTTTTTATTCAGCCTAACATCAAAATTATTCAAGTTTCCGCAACAGATGTTCACTTGCTCTCACACCCCCTCAAACTCCAAAACTTTCCATCCAAGAGGAGGGATCCCAAAGAAGTCCTCCTGCTTTCTTACCATCTCTATCTCAGAGAAAAGGTCCATCTGCACTAAAGGCAGGAATTTCACAAGTATTAGTCTAGAGAAACACATTCCAAGAAAAAGTATCATGCACCACAGACTTCTGGGTCTGAATGCAGATCTATTTCTTTACTTTTGCTTGGTCAGTCAGTCACACATGCAATTCTTTTGTTCTTTCAGGCACTAATATGTACAAAACTGACCTAGCCATATCTTTTGCGAGCTAAGAATAATAATGAAAAGCACATTATTTTGATTTGTACTATAACGTAGAGGCAGCAGAGCGCTGTACTGCGGACAGTTCTGTCAGAACAGAAGGAGATTTCCAGTGTATTCCCGGCAGCCAGTTAAACCTGTCACAATTAAACTCCACCGGTACGCCTGCAGAGCAAACGGTGCAGCCTCGCCCTTGCTTGTCCCTTGTGTCCCTTCAACCACACAACGTTTGCTTAATCCCCTCCTTCTGACAGTTCGGCGCCAGTTCAGTTCAGTTGTCCCTAGTAGTACAAGCTCACGGGGCACGCCCCACACCGTTAACACCCGCCAGAGGGAACGGCCTGGGAGGAGGACCGGCAGCAGCCCCGTGCTCGCACAGCCCAGACGGCTGCCGGCGGAGGGCTCCGGGGACACGGGGTGGCTCTGGGACACGGCACCGCGCCCCCCGCCAGCCAATCGGTGCCTTCCTTTCGGTTGGGGGCTGGCGGCCTGCACTCAGCCCGCGCTGTCCGGCACGGCCGTGCTCGCGCGCGCGCGCACCGCCCACCTGATGGGCGAGGGAGGTCTGTTGGCGGTGACGTCAGCCCCAGATGTTGTCCCGGGCCCCGCCCCCGCAGCGTCCCCGCGGCTCCGAGGAGCGATAACGGGAGAGCTTATGCTACTGTCAGAGCGCAATGGACGGGCCGGGGAAACCGCACCTTGATTTTATCGCCGCCTCGGAAAAAATGCATTAACTCATACTCCGAGCAACAAGCTGCCAGCGCCAGGATCTATCTCCTTTTCCTCTTCCAGTGGACTTCCAGCGCTTTTTTGATTTAGGGACAAGCTGGGTGTGATCATCACGAACAAAGTGTGGGTTTGATGGCTGCTAAATCAGCCTTTACTTCTACAGAGAGAACCTAAGAAATAAGAGAGGAAAAAGTCTGCTGGCATAACCTTTTACAAAGGGAAAGAGCAGTGTTGTGGGTGGTTGCTTGTTTGTTTTGGTTTGGGTTGTTTTTTTCTCCCCCTTCTTGTGTTTGGATTTTTTTTTTTAAACTTACAAAAAATGGCAACAGCAGCCTATGTGGATCACTTTGCAGCAGAGTGCCTTGTTTCTATGTCCAGTCGTGCTATTATCCATAGTCCCAAAGGGGAGCCTGATCCCCGACCTGATGCAGCAATACCTCCTTCATCAAATGAAGAAGATAAGCGGGAAAACAGAGAAACTGGCAAAGACAATGGATCATCACTACTTGTGGTAGCTAGCATTTTAGCAGATCTGAACCAGCATGTCCCAAACTCACCCGCTCTGAGGATGGAAAAAACGGACACCTTTGATATTACAGAACAAATACACATTTCTATTGCTCCTAAGGAGTTTGGGGAAGAAAGTGTGTCTTCGGCTGGTAAGCATGGAGGAGGAAGAGCAGCCACACCTACTAGCCTGGCTGCAGTAACTGAACCAAGCCCCAGACAAAAGAACAAACGCACGAGAAGCTGGACTGACCCTGGATCACCCCAGAAAAAGCACAAATGCCACTATGTGGGGTGTGAAAAAGTTTATGGCAAATCTTCCCATCTTAAAGCTCATCTAAGGACCCACACAGGTTAGTTACAATCCAGCCAGAGATTTATTTGTTACAGCTTGGTAATTAAGATGAATCTTGAAAAAACCAAACAAACTTGTATTTGGCCACCATTATGATTTCACCTCTCAGAACTCAAGCTTGGGAAAACCAAACAACAATGACAAAAAATACCCCCAAACACTCTGGGAATGAACCCTTACTGGCCATAGATTCCAAGCTAACGCTGCCCCTTTTTTGTTACTTAATGTCACAGGGAATGGTGTGTGGGTCATCTGTGTGGATTGTACCAAGCTGTAATTTTTAGCTGCTAGCCTTGTTCAGTGTCTTCTACTTCCCTTTGCAATGCTTCTTAGCCTCCCGCATCTACTATTTCCTACCCCATGCTCCTGTCACTACCTTTATACCAGCTTATCACTTCCCATGCAAGCATCAATACTCTTCGATATTTTAAAATTAAATGTTCTAGAGGCACCCAAATGACTGTGTGTCTGTTTCTTTCTTTAGCAGACACTTGTGTGAAAGCTAGAGTAGGCAGGAAGGCAGATGAGAGGCTGACCATGAGTCACAAGGAGACATTTATCATAAATGTAGGGGGGGGGGGGAACACAGCTAGCCTCAAAAAAAGCTTTTGGCAGCTGAGTAAAACCAATTTCAAACCAAAAAGCTATTTGAATGCAAACACTAACTTGTTCTGATCAATGTTTACTTCTTGGTAAAGGCTTGTCTGACCACTTTTTTTGTTACTGTTGTAATTTATGAGACACAGAAAAAGTGGAAGCACTGTAGAAGTTATGCACCGAAAGTATTAGGAGGGCCATCTTGAAACAGACCCCTTCTTGCCAGAGCTTGTGTCTCTGCCTGGTGCTGGAAAACAGGATGGCTTCCTCTCAGACAGGGAGCACGAAAAATTGAGCTCAATCTCTGCTGAAGGCACTGATCATGGCACATATGGCAAGGCACCACACCAACTTGGGCAGGTTTGTGCAAACTGTTCCACTGAGTAATTTCAGACAATGGATTAGTTTACTAAGATACTTACAACTAAACATGACTTAATGACTCTTGAACAGTTTGAGCTCAGAGGTGGCAGCCTCACCCACACCGGCCATACTTCAGCATGCTTTTTCCTGCTGTCTTCCCAAGGTAAGGCAAAAGCCCTTCTAAATTGAGGGTATGTTTTGCTCTTCATGGGAGAGAAGAAAGCCCCACCAAGTTTAAGCATATTGGTGGACAATTCCCTGTGCTGCACAGCTGAAAGAACAGCATGTTCCTGGCACCCCAGGCAGCCTGCCTTGCTTTGCACTGTTTAACTGCTTTTTGCCTCCTTGGGAGTTAGGCAGGAAAGGTGCTTCCACTTGGCTTGCAGGGAATCGTCTCCATTAATTTTCAGTTCTTTCGCTTTCTTATTTCTGGCACTTGCCATTGTCTGAAAAAGTGAACGATAAATTCAGCTATGCTTTTACGCTCCCAAACCAACCTGAGACCAAGAAGGGGAGCTCCTGTGCCTGATAAAGAGAGGAGGGTCGGGCATGCCCGACGTGCGGGGAGAGGCGAGGGAGGGCAGGGCTGCTGGGGAGTGTCGCTCCGGGCTGCCGGCTGAGCCGAGTCATTCGGGGACGCTGGCTTGCCTCCAAGTTCTCTGCTTTTTCTAGTTTCCTTTTTTTTTTTTTTTTAACTCTTCATTTCCTGTATTTTTTTCCAGTTCTGTAGGACTTAATTGGCTATTGCTGTAGCTAACGGCACTGCGTATCCATGTGAGAGCTAGAGAAAAACAGGGAAGGGACTGGTTTTGCCCTGGGAGTGGCGGGACCCTCGGGGACTACAGCTTCTTTGTGTTTTTCGTGTCTCCAGTGTCTGTGTGGGAAGCTTTAAACAAAACTGCCAAGTTTCCCCTCCTCACTGGCAACAGGTCTATCCCTATTTGGACTGAGTTTTAAACAGGCTTAAATATCACTTACTCTTGCAGAACATTTTTCTAAAGTGTTTGAATTATTTTCTTTCTGTAAAAGAAATTGTGACAAGCTTGAAATAAGCTTTATGACACTATCAGTTAAACTAATAGAACAAGCTATGGCTTCTAGGACGGGCAAACTTTGCTTTTACAGAACATATACTGGATTTTAGTGATTTAGAACAAAGGGTTTGGGTCTTCTTTGCTTTCTACTGGTCCTGAACCAGCTAAGTAACATGTACACATCAGTCTGCCTATCTTTCAAATGAATATGGTGATGGCTATCCTCCTCACCAAGCAGTAGTGAAAGTATTCCAAGTACACATGCAAGATGCTTGAAACAGCTACCCCAGTAACTCCCAAACCTGTTTGCTAAGAAACAGTCAAAAACTTTTGCTGTGTAGTAGAGCTTCTTCCATGCACTGCGTGACTAGGTGGGCTGGTATTTAGAGGTGAACTGAAGGGTAAGAACAGTACTGCAGGCTAGAAGATACTGATGATAGTGCCAGAGATATTTGAATAGAGTAGTTTATGACCTGTTTTAGGAACCTGCTTGTCTTTGTCTGCTACTATGCTCAGAAACTAAAGGCATTGTTCTTCATGCTGGTGTGAAGGATAATCTAGATCACTGAGCCTATAGTGTGGCTAAGAGATATAGAGCCTTCCAAGTACTATTAGGTCAAATCCAGCCTACGTTGGTAGGAACTGAAAGTTGGTGCTGTTTTTCAGCTGTTTGGTACCCCATGTAAAATCCTTCTGATTATAGCCAGATTTCAGTGCTCTAAGTTTCAAAGCAAAAACATGATGCAGAGGATGCTAATTATCCTATTTAAAGCAGAAGAAACAATATGGAAGAGCCAAGGAAGCAGCATCTGCCTTTTGTCTTAGGCCCTTACTCCAAGTACAGTTTTAGAATGAAGTTCTCTATTAGAAAATAACATGCTAGAACAATCCATATTTTCTTGGTTTTGGTACACTAGCAGTTAAGCTATCTCAGCCTTATGAATGCTTCATCTTTATAAAATTGACAAACTCTTGAACCAGGCAGAAAACATTAGTCACCAAAATCTTTGCCATTCTCTCCACCAGCTTTCAAACCTTTCCTCTCCCCCTATGTTTCTTTGCATGTTTATATGTTTTCCACCCTACTCTCTCACTGGATGTCCTGGAGTTCAACCAGCCACAGTTGTGGATCATCAGCCACAAAGCCCTTGAAGTTTTAATGTTTACCAGAAGGTTATATTTAGTGTCAGTGGGTAGATGTCAAGTAAAATTCTTTTCCACTAAGGTTCCTGTGGACCTCAGAAGCTATGTTATGATCTGCAGATGCAGCACCCTGTTTATCCCAAGCTACATTGATCCTATGGATACAAAATTTCACTGGCACACCAGTTTTAAAAGTTGTCTCCACTCCTGCTAAAGTACCTAAACACAAAGGACTTCCAAAACATCAGTTAAAACCCTTACATGACAAATTCCTCCTTCCTCCAAGCAGGTTTTGAGCACAGGGTCACTAGGAAGGTTTGAAAATTCTCTGGAGACACTGGAAACCTGTTTCTCTCCTTTGATGCACGAGTGGGAGGAGAGAGACACTGCAGAGCTTCATAGCCATCCACTAGCTACAGCCTCATAAAGCACTGTCCAAGACTGCTATGTTCTGAGAGGTTGTAGAGAGCCCAAACATATTGCATTATACTACACATTTATAAACAAATTAAGCCCCTTGAAAACATAAACCAATCTCATCTATAGCCCTGCTTAAGTCCTCACCCTAACAGGCCATTCCACAGAACAAAGTTATTCATTAGAGGTATCAATCCTAAGCCTGGATCAAAGAGCTGATGTTGAAAAGAAGAAATAAGCAGAATATATGCCATAAGTCTCTTAAAGTTAAAAGTCTTTGAAATAAGCACAGAACATAAATTTCTTAAAAGACTAAGCAAGTTTTAAAACTTACATTTTCCAAAAGGAGCTGAAGTCAGGCAGAAAGGCAGAACTCTTCCCACTCACTCTTTTACCTGACTGGTTCAGAATTGAATAATAGGATTCAGTTAATTCAGCTGCAAAAGAGTTAGGGTTAAATTGATTGCATGGAGAGTCCAATTGGCTGACATTGGTATTTACCACACACTTGAGTAGTATTAGCTACTAGAAAGAACTAAACCACCTGATTGTTACACAGGGTTTGTTTTTTTTTGTGAAAGGCTCCCCTAGAAGTCACAGAAATAAAGATTCTGATAACAATTAACAGAGTTTAGGTATTACAGCTAAAAAGCCTTTAAAACAAAGGTAAGATCATTGCTTAACTGTGATGGAGAGAGGGTCTGCTACAAGAAAACACCCTTGTCTTCTTTTTCCCTCTTTGTCATTGTCTTTGAAAAAGGTATAATCAACATAGCTAAAGATTCTCTCTTCATAATTTTCCCCTATTTTTCCTCTGTTTGCTGAGGGAAGAGGAAGATGAAAGTCTGTTTAAAAGATAAATGAGTGTTGCTCTGAATCTGAAAGGCACACATGGTTGTGTTGTACTGAAACATGTTCAGTAAACCAGGAAAAAAATGTACAGGAAGAAAATTAATCCATTTGTGACTTCCACAATTCCTTGGAAAATACATTTTGTTGAGACCAAGACAGTTACTGAGTCAAGTCTAGCTCAGGCAGTGACTTGTCAACCTGTTCAACCTGTGATCTTACTGTAGTTGAGTAGAGGGTAATTAATAAAAATATAGCCCAAGTACAGTATGGCTGTTCCAGTCAACATCATTTGCAGAATATAGTGTTCAGGGTCTGACTTTTCTACAAGGTAAAAATTTTGGCTATCTAGTGAAAAATCAGAAATGTCACAAAAGTCTCTTTCCACAAACCGTGTTCCTTTTACTATAGAGATAGTACTTAGGTCCAGTGTAATGAGATCTGTTAATACTGGAAGTGGTGAGGATGGGTTACCTTCCAGTTGTTTTTCTCATCCTAGCCACCAGTAGCATCATTTTCCTTCTCAGTAGCAAGAGCTAAGTCTAACAAATAGTCTGGAGCAAACCAGCAAACAATCTTTTTAAAGAAGGGATCATTGCAATTGATAGCTGTGTTTGTATGAGAAATTAATCACAGCCTTACAGAAAAAGTGTTCTGAATGATCTGTAGATGTTTCTGCAGTAGCACATACTTCTCTGCAGAACACTGGAAAGTATTTGTACGTGACATGAGTTGTCCACAAACACGTCTTTTGCTAAACCAGAGCTCTTTATGAAAGAAACTCACCATTGGATTTCAGCTGAAAAGAAGGCACCTTTAACCATTTAAAATACAACTGTTGCATTGTGTTATTGTCTGGCTGAACATGGTTATGGCACGTCCAAGAGCAGAAACCTGGAACTTGTTTATATTGGACGTGGTTTCTAGTTCTGTTTTATAAGTTATGCATGTTCCAGTTTCCCCCTGCCCCCTTCCAATCTTGGATCAGCTGTTTGGAAGTCAGTGCTGACAGAGCAAAAAAAAAAAAAATACTCTGCTGTTCAAATGCAGGACAACCTTTGAAGGGTCCTTTCTGTAGAATTTCTATAGGTACACTTTATTCCTTTGTTACCCACTTGGCTTTTATGAGGTAGATTCGCATGGGCAGTGAGATCATTATCTTGCTGTGTTCAGTTTAACAATAGCTAGACAATATGGGTTATTTAAGTGCAGGCACTGAAGTCAGACACACATATCCTGTATTTTTCAGGTCTTGCAGATTCAGCAGATCTTACAGGGCCTCCCCTTAGTAGAAAAGAAAAGTTTTTAAAAGTTCATAGTGCACCGTTGTAGTCACTGGTAGAAAAAAGACCTCAGAAGCTCTTTTGCTGCCCTAACATAAAAAGCATTTACTAACCAGGAACTTGGCACAAGTCAAGTGGTATTCAAGTGAGCATATCCTGAAATGACCTCTAGTGCAAGGAAAAGATTTCTTGCAATCAGTTACAGCACTCTTGTAGTGCTTTCAGGAATTACAGGCAAAATATTTATGACTGGGTACATGTTGACATTGCGGTCAATGGATCAATAAGCTAGCTTAGATTTATTGCACACTGTATTTCTACCAGACTGCTCTCTATTATTTGGTTTTAAGTTATATAAATTTTTGGGAAAGAGGCACCTGAAAAATTCACATGAGCATGCATTATGTTGCTGCTAAGTGTTTTGCAGCTCTCTGTCTGCTTTGGTCCTGCAGCCAGCTAGAGTATCCCTGGACAGTAAATACATGAGCAGAACAGGTATGCTGGTTATGTGGCCTTGACTGCCTTCAGCAGTAGCTTTTAAGACCAGCTGAAGTACAGCAGCTAAAAAAGATGTACTGAGCTTTTTAAACAGCTCTATTTCCACTAGAAGAACTTAAAATGGAGCTAGCTGAAAAGGGTTAGAACATGACAGCCTAGTCCATCTTCAGATGTTTCCTGCAAAATATTGCTGAAATGATGAGCTGTTTGTTAGATCAGAGAAATATTTGGTTTACAATTTGGGAGTAAATAAATGAAATTACATTGGTACAAATACACATAGTGGACTGAGGCTTTATAGATTCTTGCAAAACCTCACAGTGCCTCTGGGGCTTTCCTGCATTATTAATTTGATAGTTTAGGATCCTGCTATAACAAGTATGACCAGAGATGCTGCTAAAATCTCACTGAATCACAGACTAGTTCTTGACATATTTTGTAGGGGCTTGCTGAATTGAAATTTGCAATTTCTTTTAAATGCCAGCAGAAGGACTGCAGACCAGTATTAATTCATGATTCCTTTGGTAGTTTTTGATTGTTCTGGCAATTGATAGATTTCCAAGACCAATGTGAATTGTATGCAGCTTTCAGATGCATGCATGTGAAACTCTTAATAGCACACTGAAAGCCTCTCTAAGTTCATGGAAATTTCCAGTTGGTGTATGTATGTCCATACAAACAGTGCCAATAAAATGTTGGCAGATGACTAGTCTTATTGTATAATAAATCCAGGGGGTATTTGCAAAGTATGTTTTTAAAATTCTCAGAACATGGCCAAAACAAAACTCAGTTTCTTAGATACCCCAAAGGATTACATGTCTGCCACTAATACATTTTTTCCCCTTTGTGCAGAGATGTGTAGTATTTGCACCTTTCATTTTCCTCAACTTTCATAATTCTTGGAAATAACTGAATTCTTTTCACTAACACTTCAGAAATAGGCTTTCTCAGATTGGCAACATATGTACCAAATTCTAGCTTAAACAGAATTGTCTGAGCAAAATTATGAGCAACCAGAAAAGCAAATGCTTTGGAACTTATAAATACCCATACATAGTATTATTAGCATAAACACACCTATAAGAAATGGATTAAAAAGCTCGTTTTTTCAACAAACAGCTGAAAAGATGTAGACTTTGGTCATGGGACAAAGTAATTCTGTACTATGGGTTTAACAGATGCTGTGATATGAACTTAACTGAAGCAATTTTACTTCAAGCTATATGATAGGAGAATCAAGACTACCTCTAGGCTAATCACCTACTCCTTGTCTTAAAAAAAAGTCTGCCACTGTCCCTAATAAGGAAAGATTCGAATTACTTTTTTTTAAGCACAGGATTGTGTGTTTCATTTGGAAAGAAACCACTTCCTCTCCCCACCACCTACATATACAGAAAGCATTGCGTTGATAATTCACACTAAAATGTTTTTTCACAGTTAAATATCACTAATGGTGAACCCTAACTGTGATTCTGTCCCTCCTTTGTGGGCTGTTGTGGCTAGGTGGCTTAACACAGCATTGCTCAAGCAGTGGGCAGGCTGCCTGCAGGGAGGCTCCGGTCCCTTGCCACTATCTCCAGCTCTCACNCCCTCCCTGGATCTTCGTTCGTGAAGCCTAGCCATGACGACGACCTGCTCTGCACAATAGCTGATACCATGGTAGCTTCCAGAGGATGAGATGGTCAGGCAGGTTACAATATTATCTTTGCTGTACTCACTGAAGTAAGCAAATATTGTATAACAGCTGGCACAAATATTTAACTATGAACCTTGTTCCAAACATCTATAACTGGGAAACACACAGATGAAATGTGAATATAGGAATATGATTGACAGATACCTTATACTAAGGTGATAATCGATTGAACTCTCATTCTATAATGCAGGACTCTGCTTGTCAAAGTACAGATGTACAGCACCAACGTCTTCTAAGTAATGTTTCAGGCAGTGCCCAAAGGGGTGTTCCTTATTTTTAAAAAACCAAACCAAACCCAAATCAAATGAGAAGAGAGGAGAGCAGAACATTCTGTCATTGAGTTTCATACCCGAAGACTGTATATGGAATTGACCAATGTTTCTGGTAAGCAGTGTAGATGGAGGAAACATACCTTCTCTCTTCAAATGTAAACTCACACCTTACTCATACAAGATCCTAGATGGTGAAGGGCTATTCATTTTTAGAGACTTCTTTGCTAACATTGCTTATTGGTGAAAAGCCATGTAGAACTCACCCATTCTCTCTGCATTTCTGCATGTGATTTTCTTGAGCAGGGTTGCCTCTGGAGAAAACAATTATCACTGACCTTATCAAACCAAACTCATCTCTGTAATGATGCACTATTTTAAAACTACTTCTTTCACTTGATGCTTCCTTTTCTCTTCCCCAGCATTTACAATGGGATTGTTTAATATGATGCTGTCAATTCCTTGAAGTTTTAGAGCTCTTTAACAACAACAAAAAAACCATAGTTCAGCTCTTTAACTATGCTTGATAGGATAATAAGGATTTGAGTATTTTTCCCCCTCTCAGTCTAACACCAAACTTCTCAGTGAAAGGATACTTCTCTTCTTCTGTCTTTATCTTGGCTGATGTTCTTAAAAACTCTTTACAGGAACATAATTCAACTTTTGCATGCAATAGACTATTTCCTTTTGAATGTACAAATTAGTAATTTTTGCCATTAAGGAAAAACTACAAAAATTTAATTTTGTCATTAAGAATCTAATAGATTACAAAAAAGGTCTGAAAGAATGCTATCTGGCTGGTGCTTTGCTTTTTTAATGAATTCTTGGAAAAGCAGCTAGGATATATCAATACCCTTCTTTGTGCTGCTGAGGTTAGCACTTGTGGGTGAATTACAGTCTAATTATTTTGGAAAAGCATATAACACTTGTGCTGAACTTTTGTGCATATGTTTGCTCAAAGCTCCTTTCCATGAGCCAACTCTGGTCTTGTGTATAGTGGACCCTTGAACACATCCAAGTTACACTTCACATTTCTGTATTATACAACATAAATTGGATATGACTGCTGTTGTTTGCTAGAGACTCAAACACCTTTGGTATAAGTTACGGTTTTCTGTTGTTAGCATAAAAATTGTTTTCTTAGATGTTTAGGTAACTTCCAGCAAAAAGGCAAGGAACTGATGTGATTGATACACTTGACAGTTTTTCTTCTTTGAATGCTCTGGAAGAACTCCACTCTTATTTGGAAAGAAATCCAAGTTACCACATAACTGTTTTCTAAACTAAGTAGCTGTAAAGAGGTGGTAACATTCTCATGGCTGCTCTGCAAATTCTGTGGTATTCCCATATGAAGAAGTGATTGTGCCAGCTTACTTTTCATTTGAGTACATTTGTTGCCATTTCAAAGACAAACACAGTAAGGGTAACAGTAACTTCCACTGCACAACTGTTTTTCACTTGGAAATCAGACCAACTTTGAATTCTTTAGTATCTAATTATTTTAAAACATATAAATGATCCTAAGTTCCTATGTCAAGCTTGTGTTTGATTCTTCTGTTTATAAACCACAGTTGCAGCTCCTTACATAGAACTCCACTGACACAGGAGTAGTTGGTGAATAATCAACTTTAATCCTTCCAGCTCCTGTGTGAGCATTCCTTGTGTCCAGTTCCTTCTCTCATATATTAAGGCATGGGAACAGGCCCCAGCTGCCTCACCCAGAGTGGTGAATTTATTCTAACAGCATTGACAGCTTTGAGTAATAGATGAAAGGACTTACACTGAAAAGGTGATTTAGAAATGTGCATCTATGAGCATGCAGACAGCATTGTGTATACAACTTTACAGTGCTGAGGTTATCTATCTTCTGCAAAAAATGGCAAACACATACCTGTTGATGTGCAGCGTAAAGCATCATTGTTCCTAAGATTATTGCATATTTGTCCACTATTTACAAAGAGTAATAATCCTAAACTTGAGCTGTGAAAACTTTATTTTTCGAAAGAAAGTCAAAACAAGTTTCAAAGCATTGGCTGAAATTCAAGGTCAAAGTACTTTGTGCATCTCATCTTTTGCAGGAATAATAAACTGTCCTGTTTGGCACTGTCAGGCTGCAACTTCAACAGTCACATCATCTCAATCCCCTAAGTCAGGGTACAACACAACTCATGAAGTTGCAATTCCTGTTTTCTTTCCCACTCCCTCTCTCCTCCATACAGTTGCAACAAACTCTCAGTATCAGATTTTTCACTCAGCTTTACAGCTTTAGCTGTACTTATAAATGCTGAAGTCCCATGTTTCATGCATGCTGTGTTACTCCGACGTTGTTGATTGAACAGTTCAGAAGTTCAGAAAGAGACATTTCACAGTTAGAGCCAAAGACAACTTTAGTACAGTATGTTTGCTTGGCTTCTAGCAAGATGAAATCTCATCCTGTTCTCAAATCCTGGAAGATGCTGGGCACATAAAATGTCATAACCTGCAGTGTCTATTCATGCCCAAGTATGTGGACTTCAGTTGGAGAGAAATGACATTCAACATCTTCCAGAATTCAGATAAATAAAATACAGGTTTCAGTTTAGATGAATAATCCTTTAGTCTGTTACTTTGCATAGCAGGACAAACTTTCATTAATTGGATACGCTTTGCTTTTAAAAGCACTTTTCTGTTTTTAGTAGACTAGAATAACAAAAACATCATTGATATGTCAACAGAGAAAAGACTGATTCATGGGGTCATATGATACCTTCTTTGCAGTTATTCACACAAGTGCTGGGTAAAGTTCATAGATCCAAATTTTCACAATTTCGGCATAAATTCACCCACAATTCACACCAGATGAATGTAATTTGTCATTGACTCTGTAATTGTTCTCCCACTTCAAATGTTTCAATTGCCATACCAGAGTTCAGGAACGTCACACCATGCAAATTTTATATGGAAGCCAGCACAAGAATTATTTGTGAGGTAGACTTTCATCGAAAGAAGTCTAAACCACTACAGAGGTCCTTTCTGTGCTCATTGCACAGACAGGGATGGTTTGTGATGTTACAGTTTGATTTCAAACATTCTTGCAATACAAGCATCTTCAGGTTCAAGTTTTTAGCTTTGATCTAACTTTTGAGTGCATACGTCACAGTGATCAGAACTCAGATAAATTAAACT
This sequence comes from Bucco capensis, assembly GCA_013396975.1. Lineage (NCBI taxonomy): Eukaryota > Metazoa > Chordata > Aves > Piciformes > Bucconidae > Bucco > Bucco capensis. Next base: position 669,108 of record VWZO01016436.1, on the reverse strand, counting down.
TAAGACTACCTAAGCAAGCAAAGTCAGTAACACAAACTAGATAATAGCACTTTCAGGTAGAGAGAGGAGACCTGTGGGTTTTAGAAGAGCAAGGATAACCTGTGGCCCACGCTGAAGGCTAAGGAAAATAGGTCATCACATTGGTCAGAAAAGGAGCACAGTTATCTGTGGTAATATGTTTGCAAGGAAATCTCCAAAGAAGCAGTTACAACGTTTAGAAATCACTAAGTTGCATTTTTGTTTCCTGCCCTTTGACCCATGAGTTAATTCTGCTATGCATATCATTTCTCTGTGTGAAGATCACATCATTGAGAACAAAAGGCTAGACAGTTAGCCTGTCGAGTTCTGTTGGGACATAATCCTAGATTTCAAGAGGTAACACAGATTGGAAGAAGAGAGGGAATTGTCCTATACTGAGCATGTAATCCTTGATTTTCCACTCAGAGTGGGCTGGAGGAAGTCAGCATGCTAAGGACTGCAATACTCTAGAGCTCCCATAGAGCTGCTAACAGTTAGATATTTGATCTGGAGCTGCTTGGAGTTTGCAGAGGAGGCTGGGTAACAGAGTGAGCAATTCTGAGGAGGCAGAGCAAAGATTCAGACAGCACTTTGTAATGGCAACCTTGTGTTTCTGTTGGTACCTTAAGTACATGTTCCCTGTAGACACATTTGGTTCAGCTGTGTCAGCTATGGGCAACATTTTTTTCCTTCCTGGAGTGGGGAGAATCAAGTCTGGTGAGTTTTCTTTCTTGGCTTCAGTTGCTGTCTGCGTAACATTTTCATTAATCACCTTACTTGCTCTAACAGAGAGTGAGTGGTAGAGTTGAAATCATCAGCCTGTAGCAGACAACAAACCAGCACGTTAACATGCTAGAGCAGAAGGAAGACAAGACTGCAAAAGACTAAACAAGAGCTCAGTCCAGCAAATATATTCATCAAGGTCCACCTCATTACTTTCCTTTTAAAGTTTTAACTGGCCTCATTTGATAAAACCTCTCTGTTTATTTTTACATACATTTGGAGAGCTCTCCTCTAGTCCCTTGTCACTTTAAAAGGTCTGAATTGGCTTGTCAACATGACAGAAAAAGAACAACATCCCATCTACCTTCACTGATGTTAGCCTCTGCTGTGTTTCAAGAGGACAGACTTCTCCAACTTACACAGAAGGCACAAGCTTTGTATATAAGGAATTAGGAAAGCCCCTTAAACAACAAGGTTTTGGCTCAAGGCAAGAATTCAAGGCTGAAATTCCTTTGCTGGGGTGATGCAATAGCTCAGATTTACTGATTAGCACTTACATTTTTTGGTTTTGCAACCCTTGTATTCTTTTGAAGTGTATTTATTACAAAGGAGAATTGACCAATGGAAAAGGAAAAGATTTCCCCATTTTTCAGTTTTTATCATTCACTACTACACTATTTACAGTGTTTTTTTTTTCATTTATTTTCTGTCCAAAATAGAGATTTTAATAATCATCCTCCTTTTTTACATTCATAAATCAGAGGATAAATTAAAGAAATACAGTAATTAAAGTGCTGCTGTACTCAGCCACAGAGTCTCCCTCTTTTCAGGGTCTGGTTTGGAAATTACATATGGCTAAGACATATCTTCCTCTCCCCAGAATTCATCACTTCATCATAACACAATTTAATTATCATACATTTAAGAACAAAGTCAAAGGGTCAGCTATTTGATCTCCATTCTTGGAACAAGCCACAGGAGAGACAAAACCAAGTGCAAGTTGCTGCTCTTTTAAATTAGGGGCATTTCAGCTGCTTTACTGAGCCCTGCTCTAGGATTTAATGCCTCAGAGATATTAAACCCCAGTAAGACTTTTAGTAAGACTTTTAGTCTTACTAAACAGAAATTACATACAGCAATTACATATGCTAAACTGTGACAGAAACCCCAATGTTTAGCTTTAATTATTTAAGAACATGAGCTTTTTGACAGTGAGGCTGTTGACTTCCATTTCTGAAGAGTGAGCCCTGTCATTGGTATTCAGTAGAAGAGCTTTACTTGGAGATTCCAGCAGCAGAGGGAAAAATGCTGCTTTTACAATAAGGTGTGGCTAAAGTCCATGTAAACAAAGACATTGCACTTATGGTACAATCAACAGAAGTTTTTCCTGGGGGGGCAGACAGGGTCTATTCTAGTCTGCACACTCACCTAGGCATGGAAGTTGCCCCTGCTAGGGCATGTTGCTGACCTCATGGTTATCCTATTGCCTCAGAAATTCCTCTTTTCTTAGATGGGAGGTCTCCATTTTGGTTGTGCATCAGAACTTCTGGGAAAGAGAGTGAATTGGTGAACATTAAGCTTTAGAGTTAAGGCAGAATCAGCAAAAGAGCAGCATTAGACAGCAAAGATAAATCCATACAGAACTGTAAGGAGATTTATACCTTATCTTTAACATTGCAAGCACTGTAAACACCATCTCCTTAAACTGTGCAACATTACTGTTTTTCTGGCTGATGGATTCCTACCTTTGTAAGAGGCAGGAATTTTTAAGAGGTGGTTTTGATTCCTCACAGTTTTACAGACTAAGAGGTAATGCTGTACTGATAGTGTATTTCAAGTGTACATGCTATCAGGACAGTCACGTACAGCAAATACAACAGAGGAGAGCTCAGTGACAAGTAATCTGTTATGGAAAACAACTATATTTCAGTTACATGCAGCAAATCATTTAGGCTGAATTTTTAGCTCAGAAATGTTGTGACAGTGTGTTTCATTGATTCATTTTAGATTAACATTGTCATTGTATTGTAAACTGTCCCCAAAGATAAAGGAATTAGAATAGTGTTACAAAAGATCACCCTAAAAGAAGTAAAACATTTTGGTCAACCAAAAATAAAATTACTATGGGCTTCTTGGTTTGATGAATTCTTTTGCAGTTCGAAGTTTTTAATTTTTCAGCTGAGCAGAAAGTTTTCCACATAGCTCTAGCCTTTATTTCACTCTTTCATTCAAAACCTTAGCAGAGGATATAGCAATACTACTTTTTATTAAATTTATGGCCATTTCATTTTAAAGCCAATTTGCTGTAAGATTTATTTTTCAGATCCTGGAACATAACTTACAGCTATTTACTGCTTCTTTGTGTGCAGTGGTCTGGAACTAGGCTCTAGCTGGGAGTGGAACACAGACCTTAATGTGCTGAACACAGTGTCACTTCAGCAGAGATAAAATGAGAACTAAACAGGAATCAAACAGGAGTTAATACCGTAGGCAGAAAATGACTTGGTAAAGATAATAAGTTCAAATTTCAGATTCTTAATTTACTGTGCAAAAATGAAGGATAAAAACCATGGGTATTTTAGATGTGTTAATCTACAGAAACTCACACAGAGCAGCTCAGCTTGGGCATCCCAGTTTAAAAAGGGATTCAGTAAAGCCATGGAATGCATATTTTAGACAACAGAAAGATGATGTGATAGAGTCTCCTGGGGGGGGGACACACACACCAAACCTAAAAAGGCTGGAATGATTCTGCCTTGACAAAAGAGAAGCAAACGTACCTGATAGAAATACAGTAAAGTAGCTGCAATTATTATAAACTGAGACTGAAATAAAGGCCTAGAATATTCCTGATAGAATGTAATCTGTTTAGGGGGAGAAGAAAAAAAAAAGGATTCTTTCCATTATGGTGAGAGTGAGTGGTAATACTTTTAAGAAGGTTCAGCTAGCTGCATGGAACATACCAAATGAGTTATTCTTGGTTGGTTCTTGGGTGGATCTGGCTGTGGTTAAGGCTAGGGGCTGAAATTTGCACTACTTACATTTCTCTGGGATTGTAGCCATTATCCTTACAGTATGTGACTGTCCGTTCAGCATTTGCTGTTTGAGTTGTTGTAGCTAGCTGTGGTTATACATGTGAGTGACATGGTGTAATCTGTGCTCCCAGATGAAGCAATACAAACACTTGCAGAGCAAACAGTAACACGCAAACTTGCCACTTGGAAATCCCCTTTTCAAGGAATAGTCATACATGTCTAAATAACTCAATGAAAATGTTAAGGTGCAGAAAGTAAACCAAGGATTTAAATAATGGAAATGATGGTAGCTGTTGCAGCTCCTGCTCAGTAGAGTTTCCTGTGCATGCAGAAAACAAGATCCAATCATTTATCAATTTAATGATTGGATATAAGATTAAAAAAAAAAGATGTCCACACTTTAAAGTGAAGTTTTACTTGATGCCTGGGTCTGTGTCTGCTGGAAATCCAAGACCTCCAGTTCCTAAAAAAAGCTTACATCACAGATAATGGAAATAGCAGGAATATGCATGCTTCTGTTAGCAGATACTAATGCAACTTAGCTGCTTGTTGCCATGTGTCCTAGGGACCTGAGGGACTGTTATGTCCCAGTGTCTAATAACGTGTGCACTTTGACTGAAGCTTTTCTTGGATTTGAGCATTCATACCATACTCCCATTTTGGGTTTCTGGTGTCTAGTGACAGTCAAATTCACCCTATAACTTTTCTTTTCACTCAGAACATTACCAAAACATCCTCATTTTCCTGGAACTAGTCAAGCTTAATATTGCTGAATTTTCTACCTCTATTAGATATGGTTGAAGGTAGCCAAGACATTCAGAAGCTGTTGGACAGACACACAAAAGTGGATGTAAAAAACATGATTACATTTGGTTAGGAAATATCACCCCCAAAATTCATTAATTTAAAACTAACTGGTTTCAATTTATAGGAATTTGGAATTGTGAGGCTTTGGAATTTTTTGGTCCCCTTTGAAGTACTTGATAAAGAAACCATTATTCGTTTAACATCAAAGCTATACATTATTATATCTCACTCAGAAGGTTAAGGACTTGGGTTTTGGCTGTGTAAAAGGGCTTGTTTATAAACAGAATAGCAGAAATGAAAATATTTGTAAATACATATCAGTGCTATTGAAGGATGACCTTTTCTCTTTCTTTTAAATAACAACCACTCTCAAGAAACAGTCTACTTGGCTGAATATTTTTTCCCAGGATAGCATTTCCTCTTTTGGAGGAAGGTTGCTTCAGTCACATCTCTATTTAACTGTCTGCTCTTCATCCTCCCCACCCAGCCTGCTGAGCTGTTTCCAAATATACCCTTAATTATGTATATGAAAATGTACAAATATAAGAATAGCACAGAGTGGCATGTTCAGGTTTCTAGTCTGTTTTCATAACAACATACAATGCTGTTCTGCAAAGCAGCAGAACAGATTAAAGATCACAGAAAACTGTTTCTGGTTTACTGTTTCTGGTTTTGCAGGCACGTGTGGAATTCCCAGGATACAAATTTCTTTGTTACTGCATGGCCTTGGCACATGCTTGAAGATGCTGACATAATGTACAGAGCTTCTACATGAGTTAAATTGAAAAAATAGCCCTCAGAACACGGTTTGACTTAATAATACTCTAATCTATAGGGCAGAGGAGATCACATTTCAAGTTGTTCAGATACAATTGCCCAATCTTCACGTTGTAATTCTGAAAAGGATTGATATCACAGTTGTCTCAATCACTTCTAACATTTCAGTCATTAGTAGGCTATTTTTTTAAGCATGCTCAGGCCTACACACAGAGTATAATTTTTAATTGTTGTTCAAATGCTGGATATCATGTAGATGAATTGATGAAACAGGAAGCAGATTACTGCAGGGTCTGTGCAGGAGTGTCACTGTACAGGGAAAGAGTCTTTAAAAGTGTATGTGGATTAAGGTAAAGTCAAGATTGCACCAAAAATATGGTACAAATCAAGCTCAGTAGACATCAGGTCTGGTTCTACCATCTCTGTAGTTTTCGTTTCCCATAACTACACAGTTGCCTCACAACATAAAATCACTGACAAATACAGAATAATACGAAAGACCTCAATATAAAATGCTAAGAACAGTCTTGCTTCTGAATCACTTCCAGCAAAAGGGAAGAGAGATGCATTTTTTAATGCTGTTTCTACAGCCCAGGCAACTCTACATTCCTTTGGCAGTCTGCTCTGGCAGCCAGTATAAAAGCATGAGTAGCTAGGTCTGTACCACTGAAATGGCTTCAGCAGTCAGTGCACCTGCAGATCTCACGTACTTGCACTCAGTGAGCACTGCAAGTTCCTTAATGCAGCTTTACACGCATTTTTTTTCTTTGGACTGGGTGGAGTTCAGGAAGAAGCCAAAAAAATGTTCTTGCTTGTGTAATTTTCAGTTAAGATCAGTTTAATTCTTGAATGTGATGTTTTTCCATCAGCTTGTGTAATACTAAACACAAATTATGTGATGTTATGTGCTCTGGCAGAGGAGCTAGAAAGGTTACAGTTTAGTGGATTTGGAACATGGAAATCCAAACCTATTTAAAATTGTAAAAAAAAAAAAAAAAGAAAACTTGTAAAGGAATCTCTGCCTGCCTCTCTGAAGCTTGAGCTTCTTTTTGATAACTTGATTATCAAGCATCTTTATCTTTTAGAGACTTACCTCTCTTTGAGACCTGTGATTAATGCTCATAATACACAAAAATATTGCTGCAGCCAAGGCATAGCATGAAGCCTGTCAATACACATATTCACATGCTTGACATATTTCCTGCCACATTGAAGCTATTTGATAACACTTCCATATTAATTTATAGGATCAAATTCTGCAGTCATTGTACAAGGGCAATAGTCTGACTTCAGCATTGCCTAACACAGAGCTCAAAATCTTGATTGTGTTGAGCACAGCCACTTCAGTGGTGAAAGCTTTGTTGAGTACAACATGTGTATGGGTTACTGCTTATGCAAGAAAGCTGTACTGCAGCTGCATGTTCCCTAATGAGATTAGGCAATCAATTCATATAATCTCTCATTCTGTTCATTGCTTTACTGCCGGTAAAAGGACATTTGTATAACTTACCTGCACAGAAAACCACATCCTGTCTGTTTGAGAGATGAGACTGATGACAGACTGTGAATCGCCATGTGTAGTTTTGGAGCAGCAGCTAGGTCATGTCTTAATACCCTGCAGCAACTTTGCTCCATACTGTGTACTGATTTTTAAGTGAACAGTAATGACTCTTGTATCTTCACACTGGGCATCCAGCATTCCCTCACAACACAGCTTTTCTTTGAGGAGGTATTGCTAAACCTCAACAAAGCTGGGAAGCACTGTAGAGAACTCACTACCACTACTAGAGTGATGCCAGCTGTCAGAGTGTGCATGGAGGGGAAAACCATTTGGCCAAGAAACTTAAAAGCAACTACCAAGAAGATATCAAATTGAGACTAGAGAGGACTGAGGGAAAAAAAATAGTTCCTAGGAAGGAGAACAAGGGACAGCAGAGAAACAGTGTAAGGAAGGCCTCATTTTCTTTGGCTCAGCACTTAAATCATCACCATCATCATCGTCAAACTAGGCAGGTGAGCAGGAATCTCCAGGTCTGACGTGCAGCGAGGAGAGGGGGAGAGAAGTTGTGCACAACCTTCATCACCTAGCTGTTAGTGCAGGATAACACAGATCTTACACAATCCCCATCCTGAACCTCTTCTTTCATTAGGAACTGCACTGTCATGCCTACTGTTGGCTACCAAATACTAGACATAGAAAGGAGCAGCTAATGCCATGCCAACTAATCAGCAGAAAAGGAAGGAACCTTTTGTGTGTGTGTGTGTGTGTGTGCGCACTTCATAGTGTTGTCAACAGCAGAAGCAAAACATTGCATGTTAATTCATGCCTTCCTAGTCTGAAAGCAGTCATTTCTTGGGGCAGTCCTTCCAGTGGAGAACATTTGCTGACATCATTTGTTATCAAAACAAACACAGAGAAAATTAACTTGGGCAACAGAAACATCCAAAGACCATTACCTTATAAAAAAATCATGCCATAGCTCGGGAATAAGATACTTTGGTTCTGCAGGCCAGATCCAGATGTCAGACCATGACTCAGTGCCCTTCTTCCCAAGGCTCCCGAAGTCCTCACCTACCTCAATTCCAACCTTTCTACTCTAACTTTTTTTAAACCCCACAGAAGACATTGCTATCCTATCCCCTTCTAATCCTGCCACCTTTGCTTCCTGCAGGGGAACGGCCTTTTGAATGCAGTTGGCAAGGATGCAATAAGAAGTTTGCTCGCTCGGATGAGCTGGCTCGCCATTACCGCACTCACACCGGAGAGAAGAAGTTCAGCTGTCCCCTCTGTGAGAAACGCTTCATGCGCAGCGACCACCTGACCAAGCACGCCCGGCGCCACGCCAACTTCCACCCAAGCATGCTCAAGAGGCGAAGCGGCAGCGGCTCCAGAACAGGATCTGTCAGTGACTACAGCCGCTCCGATGCCTCCAGTCCCACAATTAGCCCCGCCAGCTCCCCATAGACCTACCTGCACTGGATGTCAGCACTTTGCCTCTAATACCTAACGTGGAGTTTTGGTTGTGTTGCACACATGGAAAAAAAAACAAACTGTTGCTTTCCCTTCTCAGTTCCCCACTTGCCTTTTTTTAACATTTTTTTACAATAAGTAAATAGCTGCCTCCCACTGCAATTTCCAGTCAAACTTTCTTCACCCAACCACACAAGCGACTATTCTAACTTCATGGACAGACTTACATGTTACACTTAGACTCCTGCTACATTTTGCAACCATTTACAGATCTCCTTGACTATTCTTTATAAGAAAATGAGAAAATCTAAAAAAAAAGGAAAGACCCCACTCAATTCACCTCAGGTGTCCAAGTTTTTTTTGTAAGATCAGATTGCACAACATGAGCATACATACACTTCAACTGTGTTGGATTGTGAACCCCTTCTCCTTTCTCAGGGATGGATATTTATGTTAAACAATAATTACAATGAAGACACACCCTGACTGCAGCCTTACTCTGCAAATATATTTGCACTCAGAAGCTTTTTGTTAGGTTCTTTCACACACTGGGGAAAAAAAAACAAACAAACAATACAAAAACCCAAACCAGTACTGGAATGCAGTAGCAGACTCTTCCATTGTTTGTTTTCCTGATTATATACCTACATGGGGGAGTGTCCAAACAGCAGTCTTGTCTGTCTTCAAGCTGCCCCTCTGCTTTTGTAGCAAGCTCTCTTTTCACTTCATGCTGAAGATGCTCCAAAACCAACTTCCTATTGCAAAAATCTCTGTGAGGTTGATAAACTGGCTTGTTTGTTTCATGCTAGATAAAATTCTGAGAAAAAAATTCTATACAAGATGCCTTAAGTAAATAACCTACATCATGAGGAAACATTTACACTGGGTAACATTTTACTGCAAGATGGCATGGAATCTTGGAGGTATTCTGTCATCACTCTCTCTCCAAGCTGTTAAGCTATCTGCACTGCCTGTTCAGTATGGGACCAACAGAATATTCAAATCAAATCACATTGACTTGAATAATTTTCCTTATTTTTTTTTAATGAACTATGGAAACAGCATAGCTGAACCAATGCCCAACAAAACTTTTATCAAGGTACTTACTGCACAGCTGTATCTTAGCAAGACAAATTGGCTAAGACAGTTTCTGTATCCTGTTGCATCACAACTGTGGTCACTGATAAAAGGAAGCAAAACCCATAAAGTGTTGTCTGACTGGAAAAATAAAAGATGCTTTTTGAAGTTTTAAAATAAAATTACATTTTAGCTCAGCACTACTATAAGTTTCTCAAATGTACACATACCAGCATAAAGTAAGGTGCTCTCATTTCTGAACAACTGCTTAGTGACAAAAAGAGAATCTTGGCTAGTTTCAATAGCCTTCACACACACATTTGACACTAGAGAGAGCACTAGGAGGTAGATTTTTGTTTTATGTAGCAGAAATTATAGCAAAAGACTAGGAGCATTGTGATGTACTGGAGACCTCATTGGCAGCAAATACACTTTCTTTCGTTTGGCTGAGTCTGATAGTGCATATTACAAATTCACACCCTTCTGATTCTGAATTTTTGGGGCTTTCTTGTTTTTACTGTAGGGTATAAATGTAGCTAAGTAAGTGTAGAATGGTGAAAACTCTACCCCAGACATGCCATTTGATATCAAGTGAATGCCTCCAGATTCCAAATGAACTTGTATCTTACTTGCTGCTTTGCATTGATCCAATTTTGCAAGTTTTTATTGTACTGTATATTAACTGTGAGATGCTAATATAGATTTCCAAGTAGTTTCATAGGTACTTCCATAATATTTACATTATTCCAAATACTATGCATTCTATTAGTTGTATGGATAAACAGTTCAAAGTGCAGGTGTTTCAGTATTCTTTTCAAGTTCATTTGCTTCAGATTTCACCTCTGTAAAAACCACAGTTTCCCTCTTTGGAATTGGAAGTCATGCAAGGCACAATTCTATTGTTTCATTTCACAGAAAATGAAAGAACACTGTAAGGTTATTTTGCAAGATGACAAATACTGTTTGTGTGATGAGTTGCCTAACCACCGTGAGTCAGGGGAAAGGCAGAGAGTGCCTCCAGAGATTTCCTCTTCTCTTTTTTCCTTTTTTTGAAATACTGAGATACACAATTGTGACAACTTGATACAATTCAGGTAACAGGAATTCACATTCCAATCATTTCAAACTGCTAAAAGTGCTCTTGTGCTGTAGTTAGTAAAGAGGCATTTCAGATACCTACCGAAGGAATTCTACAGGTCCACTGTGTCTTGTGCACATACTTTAAACCAAGTCATAAACACATCTCTCATTATCATTATAGCTTAATAGAGGGATTTGGGGGGGCAGGGGAGCAAATGCAAAAGGAGAACTAAGGATCAGCATAAATCATAGCTTCATATTGTATGTTCAGTTTGTTGTAAAATCATATTTTCCAACAAGAACATCCTTTAATCTTTAGCAAAGGAGGAACCACTCCTGTCTATTAACTTAGGCATAATAATTCAGCATGAATCAGTAGGTGCATTAAAAACAATAGCCTGGAAAAAGAATATTCTCACCAGGTTTTATTAGTACTGAGACTATGGGATATAGAGATTATGGGGCAACCTCTTCTGAGTGACACAAGAACTATGTAATCTTTAATTCAAACAGTAAGCTATTTCATGCATATTCCTTATAGATATTCCTAATAATTCTCCAAGTATAAGCAGAAAAAAAGGAAATTGTTTCAAAGTCAAATTTCCAGTTCAGCCAGTTCATCCAATGAGAATGTTATAAGACTCAACAGTCAACATAGCTACACTTCCAGTAAATTCTCTGAAATTTGTCATTAAAACTTTTTTCCCTACATTTAGCTGTAAATACCTCGGGAGTGTGTTAGGTTGACAGTCAAATTACTGTGTTTTAAAATCCTAGCTAGAGTTTCAAATATCAAATGTTTGCTACATGACAGCTTGAGGATAAAATGATGAATTCCAAACCACTAGTATTACCAAAACTTCCCTTAATATTTTCATATGGAAAGAGAGTGTGTAGACTTTCTAGCATCTGCTAGGTACTAGAAAAGAAGCAGAAGCACCAGCAAGGTCATGAAACTCCATTCTTACAATGGTTCCTCCTGAGTTTTGCAGATGTGAGTAGTCTGAACAGCTTAAATTATATTTTGAAATGTGGGTGCTTATCCAAACTAACCTCAGATTTTTACCCTTTTGTTGTTTCATCCAGCAGTATAACTTGAAACAGTCTCCTGCCACAGCAACAAATATTGCACACTCAGGAAATACCGCTCAGGCAAGGAACAGATTTCATCACAGTCCTCCATTTAGAGGAGTGTACATCTCTCCTGCTTCCTCCTTCCCCCATGCAATCTCTTGAGGTGAATCCCCACAGACTTCAAAGTTGCCCTATCTTTTTTTTCCTTTTAATTTCAGAATATAACAACAGATTTATAGTTATTAAAAAAAGCCCTGAAAGTTTGTTCATTTTTCTCCAGCTATGACTCTAGCTTCCTCTCTACGAGTTGATCTTAACTGCCTTGCTAGAGGAAATGGGTGCGCTTCTCTACCACCACTCAACCGAAACTAAAGGCACTCTGAGGAACTCATTCACCCCTTCTATTAACCTCATCCTGTGCGAAGGCCCAAGTGCATTAATGGCCTCATGAATTCAGTTTTCATCCTGCTTCTTAGAAAGCAGTCTTAGTAAACTCCTGGCAGCTAGATTTTATTGTGAGATTTGTTTATATCTGCAAATTAGTGGTTCCTTGCTTTTATAATATATGCATTGTATCTGTTTACATAACTGCAAAGGTATGTATTTATAACAAGTCATCAGAAGCCTCTGTTTTGACGGCAACTTCTAATTCCTGTATATATCCTACCCTCTTTACTGCATTAGCCCTTGCAGTAACTTTTAGCTGTGGGAGTCTCTGTCTACCTTCACAGCCTCATTACCTTCCATCCAGATGCTGAGCGCTTTCCGCAGCCAGGCAGTAAAAGGCTGTGTGTGCAGCTTACTTGTTTCAAGCTATTTGCGCTCAACTGCTTTTCTCCAGTTGTTTGCCAGGAGTTCTAGAATTTGTATTGCGTGAAGTGTATTGTTGTTTTGGAGAACATGGTTTGTGAAGAAAGAATAAGGAAGATGAACTCTGCATACTTAAAGCTTGCCTCTTCATTGCCATTTGATTTACTAATTTCATCAAGTGATGCCAACAAACTGACTTTCAGGTGCTCTTTTACTCCATCACACCATCTGTTTATGCATTGGGTGCTAACATATAGTTTAAATCAGTGAATGGTATGATGAGCATTTGTATTTTTAACTCTTACCCCATAAGCCAGAATATAGAATACAAAAGCCCATCCACTGGTATAGGTATATATATAAATATTTATATATATGGATTTATGTAAGGATATGCATATATATATAAAAATACATATATATGTGTATATTGTATAGTACGTGTGTGTATACACATAAATACACAACAGTGTATTTATACTACAAACCAAATAATGAAGGGATGTCTACAGAGCAAAAATAGGTATCCATTTCATCCTCCAAAGGCCATTGCATTTGGAAAGTTTGAACCTGCTTTTGAAATTTGTGGTTGAGTTTCATCTCTGGTTACAGCTGCAGTTACTTGTGTATATATAGCTGTGTTCTGGGGGCCGTGTGTGCGCACACATGTGCTTTCTCACTTGCACATGCCTGTGTGGGTGACAGAGAAGATGTGTGCCAGTAAGCATGCACGTGTTTACAGATGTACTTGGAGCTTTGGTGAACTGTAGCGTTACTGCTGTCATCTGCACTTGGACAGTTTTAGCAGCAGCACATGAATGCTTCCATGGGTCACTTTTCAACTCTTTAAATCACTACATTGAAGTATTACAGTTGTACAGTTATATGTTCATCTATTCTTGCTCTGCTGTAACTTTTTACGTATTTTGTACTGCATAGATTATATATTGTGATAATGTCCTATGCAACAATAAAAAAGGAAAAAAATGGAAAAAGGAAGAAAATTAACAACTGTAAGATACTGTCTTAACTTGTATGCATGGTTAGTGACATTTACATTTTCCAAAATAAAACTTTTAACTATGAAATACTGGTTTTCTCTTCATTTCCTTCTCTATGTGTCAATTAAAAGCCATTCATTGTAACACTTCTGTTGCTCATTTGGGGGTTCATATCTTATTTTATGTCTTTGTTTAAATTTCACCTAGTGTTATTGTTTAATTGTATTCTTTTTAATCATCAAGAGAGAGTTTCTGTGATGTTTCTTTTGTACTCTCCTCTGCTTTAACAATTATGTTACAGCTGCATAGTGAAAATCCTTTCTTAAAGCTGGTATATAGTGTGTTTTCTTTACAAGATGGTTATGGGATTAATAAACATGACGTGAAGGTCACAAAGTCAACCATCCTTCTTTTGAAAGCCCAGTTCTTTGTCATTTTCTGGCATTACCTCCACAAGTGGCAATCTCCTATCAAAAGAGTAATTTAATCTCAGAGCACCTTTCTGAAGTCTTCCTACATAAAGGATCCACCTCATGTTTGGTAACAGAGCACTCAAAGATTGTTTTCTAAACTTTCCAGAAGAATGAAAAGAGAAACAAATCCTTCTAAAGGGATATGCCTTTTCAGTTTAAGTATGGAGTTCTTGTCTTGGTTACTGTAATGCTATGTGCCTCCCCACCCAGACTCTGAAAAGTCACATTATCACCTGCAAAAGAAACTTCTCCTCTCAAATTGATAAATGCATGGGTTTCTCTATTGCCTGTGGTTCAGTACTTGCAACGAAATGTTCATAGACTTGGCTGTAGTCCATCTGTTTAGAAGAAAAGCAATAATGCTGCTAGAATTAGGATGGGATATTCCTGTTTACATTTACCTGTGTATCATTTCTGCCTTCAAAGTAGTCCACCTTAAGGTTCATTGCCCCAGCTTTTTAAGGAACCACACCCATGGCACACTTTGCTTGTCGACTGCAAGAGATTAAAATGACATAGTCACTACAAAGAGAGAGAAAAGCAAGAGAAGTTGGAGATTGCAATAAAAAAGGTAAGGATCATGAGACAAGCTGAGCATTTCTAGCATCTGACCAGAGGGTTCACACAGCAGCAGAATATGCATGGGGCTTCCTAAAGATTTTAAAAGTAAGCAAGCTTGGCAGCATCTCCAAAGATGAGCACAGACCACATCATCTTTTCTAAGAGCAGCAGAGGAGGGAGCTAAGTCAAACAGTAATTCAAGCAGGCAAGCACACGTCTCCAGCTAGCTACAATGCATTACTGGCACAACTAAAGTATAGAGAGACAGGGAAGGACTTTGGGGGGACCTAATAGTGACTTTCCAGTACTTAAAGGGAACTTATAAGAAGGCTGCAGAGGGCCTGTTTGCAAAGGCCTGCAGTGAAAGGACAAGGGGCAATGGTTTTAAACTGGAGAGGAGGAGATTTAAATTGGACATTAGGAAGAAGTTCCTCACCACAAGGGTGGTGGAACACTGGCACAGGTTGCCCAGGGAGGTGGTTGAGTTCCCATCCCTGGAGGCATTCAAGGCGAGGCTTGCCAGGGCTCTGGGCAAGCTGCTCTAGTTGGGGATGTCCCTGCCCACTGCAGGGGGGTTGGACTAGATGACCTCCAGAGGTCCCTTCCAACCCAAACCATTCTAGGATTCTATGATTCTATGACTATTTTAGTAGATCCTCAATCCACACACTGGATAAGGGAGGGAAGTCTGGATGCCTCAAGCAGTAAGAGGGACAGAGGGAAGCATGAATGAACACTGACTTTTGGAGCCAGATCTGTGCTTTTGGCAACTCAGAGAACAAGATTACATTAAACAAGTCTAGAGAAAAAAAGTGAAGGAAAGAGATCTGTGAAAACCAGAGTGGGGTTTTACGCAAGACAAGACCTCCAAGGTCTGCTATTAAAACCTAAACACTGAGCTTTAGTAATAACTCTATCTCACCAAAGCAAAACAGCTCTAGAGTATAATTGCTGCCTCATCATAATTGTAAACAAAGGCTCAACCTGTCCTACCTGGTTGGCACAGGTAGGAGTTAGATTTCATCTTTGGCTCCCACTGGCTGGAACCAATGTCCAACAGGAAAAGAGGGGATTCCATCAGGGGCTGGGCTAAGAGAGACTCCGATGCTGCTGCTGGCAGGACTCTGCTGAGCTTAAATTTCTTCTCTGAGTCACTGGCTAAACACACCTGCCTGAGCACACCATAGCAGGTCTGAGCCTGCTGCACTGCTACTTGCAAGGTACACTGCAGAGAGTCACAAAGGCTTACACTTACCAAGCTGGCTTGTTCAGAGCTAGCCCAATTGTTCTTCCCAAGGCCTATCCAGTATGACTGAGATGTCTCCCAGAGGGAAGGTGCAATATGCTAAGTGGGAGGATGAGTCAACACCATTGAGAAAATATGGCCAGTTGAAGGACAAGAGAGATAGTACTGCTTAAAGAGAGAATTCCAGGTGTATGGCACCGTAGTAAGAGGAGTGAGATGAAAAAGATGAAAGGTGCAATAAATGGGTGTGGGAAGGTAAAGAGGAGAAAGATACACATAGAAAAGTGAGAAAGCAGTATAGGATAGGGCCATTTCATGTCATTTCCTAAAGAGAAAAGAAAGGCCTAAGGTACAAAATCCAAAAGGGGGTCTACAGGAAGGAGTAAGACAGCTCATGCTGTAGCATTTTCAACAGACTAGAAGGTAAAGCATGTCAGTGCTTAATAACAGGACTGTGTCTTTAAGAGACCACTGTTTGTGTTTTCCCATGCTCTCCTATTGTGGAAATAACTTTCTGAGTCATTTCTCTGATCCTGGAAACAAACTGAACAGACACAAAACATAACAATACACAATAGCAACGGGAAGACAGAAATTCCTCCCTCCCCCTTCCACCACACACGCGTTTTACATCAGCAATCTGAACACACTCACTGCCTTTGAGTGGGAGAGAAAGAAGACACAGACTGACGGTGCTGGTTAGTACACAATTTCTGAATCAAGTTCATCTTCTCCACCACTGCATAAACAGTTGAGACATAAAAGCCACACTTCCCCAGTGTGCTACCTTTAAATATGTTATCCAGTCTCTTTGGTTAAAAGTCTTACTTTCCAGATCTTCCACAGACAGTGAACTGCAACAGGAATTTGCTAGCTTTTTTAAACTTCAAAGCTTTGCACTTCAAAGAGCATGCAATTTTTCTCTCAAGCCTCATGCCCCACCCTCTGCAAAAAAGATGTTAGGGACTTTCTCTCAAAATGCCACATTTGGAAGCTCACATACATCTAAAAAGCAACATCACAACTATGATTGTTCCAGAGGGGAGTAATGAGATGGGCACCCCACCAAACCCAGGCCATATCAAGACTTCCTACATTAAAACACAGAATCAACACTGACCAGACCTTTGCTTTCTTTAGCCTCTATTACTGTCCTAAGGTCTCATGAAGTTGCAAGGCCTCATAGGTTTGGTTTAACACGCATCCTTTTCGTTGATTTTGGAAGTCATAAAACAAATCCCAAGCTTTCCCACTCTGGGGCTGCTGTACAAACTACTGTTCGTAGCCTCCTGGGAGGAATAGGATGAATGGACAGGAAGAAGAAAGTTTTCTTCAGGATTACCAGTCCCTCCTCCACTGCTGCTGTGAGCCCAGCCCCCAGATCAGGGGGCCTAAAGCCAAGCATCCACCTACATGACCTACATCCACCTTCCTCCCTGTGGGAGGGGAGTCACTCTTAGGGGCTGAGGGTTTGAAGGCATCCACAGCACTCCCCCGCTTATGCAACTGCTAGCAAGGTATAGTTTCCAACTGCTAGTAAGGTATGGTTTCCCCTTAACGTGCCCTCGCTAGCAGCTGTACTGTATAACCTGGGTGAGCAAACAGGAGGCAAGCCCAGGAAACGGAAACCTTGCGGAGGGTGGGACTGCACAAACAACAGGACTGGCTGAATAAATCAGGCCTGGCTGTTGGCTTCCCTGTAAGAAACCTTCCATTAAGGCTCCACTGGATATTTTTGGAGTTCACCTGTTATTTTTAGAAGGGATACTTAATGCCAAAGGAAATAAGGAAAAAAAAAAAATCAAGCTTTAAGTCCAAGCATGGAAAACTTGATATTCTCCACAAAATCACTATGATTAAAGAGGACTAAAAAGGAAGGGTACATTTCAGGAGTAAAAATATGCTACAAGTCGCTGTAAAAATTGTATGTTACATGCTGTATGCTGAGAGAGGGAAAGCATTTCGAGAAGACAGTGCTTCACCACTTAACTGTTATTAAATAGGAATGAAGGCACAGCTGAATGCACAGCTTTAAAATGCAGCTGTACAGGCTATGTTTTTGTATAGCTCTCAGCTGTGCTGAGCCTCCCAGCTTCTCTGTGTGTTGTTATCTAGCTTTGGAAGGGACTGGCTGGGACCTCAAGAACAACCAGCACAGGCTCTGCCCAGTTCTGAGCAAGAAGTTATGCAGTAAGAGAAAAATCACAGCCAAGTTACATAGCACCCTCACGAGGTCCTTAAAACAATCTGCCTGAAATACAGGGCTCTTATACAGCTAGAAAACCTGGTTTATGAACTAAGATGGGAGGTTCTCAGGAAAAAAACCTGTCCTCTTGGGCTAAAACATAATGGAAAAATGTGTGCAATGCTTTCAAAATTCAGCTATTATTTTACTGGTAGCAAGAGTTTAGATCCAGCTCCCTCAGCCTGATGACACAATCCTCTATTAGTGTTAATATTACCATTGCCTGTCGAAGAAAAATACCTTTTCTTAATTGTCTTTTGTTTGAGTGTTCACATCCCATCTCACTCAAGACACCAAGTGTTTCAGAGCAGGGCCTCCTTGCTTGCCTGCTCAGCACCTTCTGCACAGTACTTTGCAATCAACACAGACATGAGGGGCACCTTTGCCCTCCTCCAAAGTAAAACACTCTGGCTCTCTACTATCTAACCACAATCCACAACCACCATTATACACACACCTTTTTATACTCTAGGGATCACCTCATTGTAGACTGAGTCCAGCTTCTAAATTCCTAAACATTTGTGTGAAATACCTAACAGCAGTGGAACGTGTCAGAGGACAGCAGTCAATATCTAAAGCAGTATCTCCCTTTTAGGTGCCTCTAAAAAGGGTTGCCTTGTTTCTTCCGGGAGTATCACACAAAAATTATCTAGTACTGTTAGTACTCCTATTTCCTGTAAGCATGACTGTGCTCTGGGAAAGCTTAACAACCTATGAAAAAATCCCTGGGAATTATTCAGTACAATTTCCTAGTCATACCTTTCCTGCCTGATAAAAACTTGTCCCCATGCCTTTAAATAGAATCTCTTTACAAACCTGCCGCATAAGGATCTGCTAATTTCTAAGCTCAGGGAGGTAAATGTCATCCCCTATGAAGGATAAAACAATTGGAAGAATAAGGCCATGCTACAGAGTTTCTTCTCTAATGAACAGTACTTCTAATTTTAAAACAGTTTGCAGATGTGACAGGATAAAGAGCATTTGAACTACTTGGTGCTAGCCACATTTTAATGATATGAAGCATTTTACAGGAAAAGTGATGCTGAAGCATTTATATTTTGTATTTGCTTTCAATTACTTTTGATAATAAAAAGTTATAGCAGTACTGTCCTGAGCTGTCAGCAGTGTCTGCCTCAGGAGGAATGAGTTTTGATCTAATGCAATCTCCAATGGCACAGACACTGACTTGTAGAAGTAAGGATGGTCTGTGAGATTTAACAGGTTCCATGAGCTCAGATTGGATGCTTGCTCTTGCTATAACTGTGCCAGAGAGCTTACTTGCTGCTCCTACCCATCTTACATAGGCAAGGCCTGATGTAGGCAGCTTTCTCTGGTCTGCCTGTGGTAAATATACTCATGTACTTACTAATAAAATGCATTCATAACTGGGCCCTACACTAGCCACTGCCATTTGTTCTGCCTCCTTCCTACTCACTTCAGTTCAATGATCAGGCATTTTTATTCCAATTGACAGATGAATACACGTGTGTGGTATTTTATTTTTCAAAAAACTTGACTATATCATGACTTACATGCTGTTGAAACTTGCACAAGAGGTATGGATGCTTGGGTGTGCTTTGCTTTCCTTCCAGTCACTCCAACAGTTTTCCACCTTTGTAGGCATCATGAAGATGGTTTGCTGTAGAATGAAGAAAGTAAATGCAGTATTATTCTGCCCTGCTCAGAGACATGCCTTTTCTATTCAGATGGTTCTGTGACCTTCTTGAGTGAAGAGTGATTTTTTTCTGTGTGGAAAACCAGTATTTTCATCTTCCAAGTGTAAAATGGGGCACAACTGTGGAAGGCCACGCTTCCTCAATCAGGTTTCTCTTAGTTCTTATGCTGCATGTAACTAGACATGAGGACAAATGTTATGGTCACAGTAATAATAATATTTTTGTTCATTTTTTGTCTCAGATCCACAGTACTTTGTGAATACAGATTAGCCATTTAGCAGTCTTTTAAACTGTTATTATCAGCTCCCAGTGTAGCCTCATAAAGTCTGCTTCCTGCTTAAAGTCTTCATTGTCTCTTCTAGGATATGTGCAGCTGGCACATCAGCCATAGTTTCTATTTCTGTTTTAGGGTCTATATGCCCCTCTGAGTTCTCCACACTATCTACCTCTGGACCCAAGGGGCAACAGCTGCAATGCTCTCTCTGTTTATAGTATGTCCCTGATCTGTGACTTGCTCTTCCCTCTGGTAACTGTAATACAGATGTTCTTCAATGGTGCAAATCCACTGATTGTAAATTCCAGTTCTGTAAGCAAGTCTGCCTTGTATACGTTCCAGGACCTGGAAATACATCTTTTTGCAACAGCCTCAGAAAGTCTAATGCCACTTAAGAAAACTCTTTGGCAAATGCACAGATTTGAGCAATTCCATAACCTCTAGTGAGCTGCGTACTGTGACCATTAGCTTCTCTTCTGTCTTTAGATACAGTGTTTGCACCAGAAAGGAAATCCTTGGTTGGCATTTCAGTAGATGGAAACCTTTAAGATCTCCAGAGCAGGTAGACTTTTTTATTCCCCCTCAAACTATTTTACTATCTGATTTATCTCCATTTCATATTCAAGATGATGTCAAGCAGCAACTGTTGAAGGTAAAAATGCACTGTGAACACAGGCACAATAGTAAATGGTTAATATGGAACTTGAATAAAGAATGAAAAGAGGGTTACAAAAGAAATTATTAAAAATGGGCCCTTTCAAACCCTTTTAGATTACTTGAAAAGACTATAAATTTAACTGATAAATAATTGATCACCAATCAACTGTCTCAAGAGAGGGGGTGAGCCCTACACTAACTGATAGTTTTATCAGTCACCAGGGAAAAGTGCTTAAAAGAATTAATAATAATATTAAGAGACTAAATGACTGGATACTAACAAAGAATAATCTGCATTGCTCAGTAAACCAGGTACAAACAAACCAAATGTATGTGATACAATCAAAATTAACTGAGACATTTAGGAAACAACCCAACAGCTTGGCTATACTCACCAGATGGAAGACTCCAGCTCAGGAAGCAAGGACACTGAAAAACACTAGGCCAAAGAGCAGCTGAATGAGAGTTCCTTGTACATCTTACGGCCAGAAAGACTAAAGACATCTTTGTGAATAAGCATACAATAGTTTCAGTTGGGAAACAAACTTGCACTGAAATGCAGATGCCATCAATTCTCATATAGAATCAGACTAACTCAGGAGAGAGGCTGATCAGTCTGCAGCAGAGTCTGCCTGAATAAATTCTTTTTGACTGTATTTCACAGAAATCTTTCTGTCTAATTAGGTATCTACAAATCAAGGGAGATGTTTAAAGGCTGGAGGAGACTTGAAGCACAGGCATGAGGAATTTCCAGTTCCTGGAACATAATCTGTGTCTTTTTGTAACAGCCTTGGAAGCAACACACAGAAAGTTAAGGGATGGCACCAGCAAAGCCTTCTAACAATTCAAGGGCAACAGACAACTCTTCAACCAAACAGGAGTGAGATGAGATCCAAAGGCAGGGAATGAAGTTTTGCAAACTCAGGTTAGAAACAAATTTTTTCTTAAAAAAATGTAACAAAAATAAAAATCACACTGGGCTAATTAACTCTTGGAACAACTTACCACACATTAGCATGACTTCTTCAGCACTTGAGATTTCTCTGAAGAAACACTGCAGTTCAAAAAGAGCTGTTTGATAAATGAAAAACGGCTCTTTCTCTTGTCTGTCATCTGATTACACATTGGCATAGACTTCCTGAGGAGGGTAACAGTGACAGGCACAGCCCAGCCTGTCCTGCAACAGCACAGTGGCATGGCAGCACTGTCCCTCCTTGCATGGAGGAACCTTGTGCCTTTGGAGCCTAGGAACTAGAATTACTCTGTAGAAACAAAAACTGAGCAGGCCTGGCTGTGCCTCATTTCTGGCTTTTGCTTCAGGTTGTCAAGAGTTATCCAAACTCATGCTAATTCATCTTGAAATCAAACTGAGTGAACTTTATGCCAGCAGAACAAGAGTTTGAGATGAGCCAAATAACCCTCTTCCCTGGTTTGTGGCATGCCCCTTGCCCTCTGTTCTTTTCTAGGCATCAGTATTTCCTCAGCATTACATGGAGGAGAGCACACAAAAAGCACAAACAGGAATTCAAGCAAACGGATACTTTAGAAATAAGTTAATTTTATTGAATAGGCATTATAGCTTCTCTCAGTTTCAAATAATGGAGAAGCCAACTCACACAGATTACAGAGCTATCAGTTACTTTGAGTAATCTTTCATAAAAGAAAGAAATTAAATACAGTTCTGCTATAAAAAGTGCGACAGTTATAACTGGATTTTTTTCAAAACAAAAGCAAGTTGTACTACCTATTGCAAAAATTGGTTTAGTGCTTTAATACTTTACAAAGTAACAATCCAACTGCTAAAAACAGCTCTTACACATCATCTCGGTCAAAGTATGGATCAGATTAAAAATGACATTTAAGTTGAATTTGAATGAAAACTGCATGTAAAAAAGGTTCTCAAGAACTCACACTTTTCACAACAAAAAAATATTCATTATCCTTTAATGTTATTTAATGCTTGTTTCTTTTGAACAATGGATTTAAACATTAGATAGCAGACAGCTTAGAAATGATCAACTGTTTTGTATGCAGACGAAGGTGACTGCAACCAATCACAGCCTTAAGTTATGAACAGGGAAGGGAACGGGAGAAGAGAAATTCACTCCTTTCATATGGGATAAAAGTTTTGCATGAAAATGGTCAAACAGAGAGAGAAACCTGAAAAGCCACTTCATCTTTAAATAAATTTCTGCTTTATCTGTTATGTTGTTTATTGAAATCCTAAATCAATCTTTGATAAAGTAGTATAAATTTGTAGGAGACAGCAAGAAACTCAAACCTAGACTCTGAAAAAATGAGGATGGTCTGACTGAATTCTCAAGATGAATTCTTAGCCAACAAAATCAGTGAGACTTGCTTTATTCCTTCTTAACATTTACTTAAGCTTCTCTGAGAGGCAACTATTATCTTTATTTGAAATATGGACTTCAAGTACCAATACATTTATTGTATATTTCTATGGTTTTAAGAATGCTGACTTTGCCAGGTTATTAAAAAGAATCACACCACCTGTCCTGACCTTTTAAATGGAATATAATTAGCTGTGGTTATAACTGAACAGAAACCCTCAGTTAACAAGTAAATGAACTTCTATAAACTAAGGGTGGGACATCTGTGTTATTTCAATTCTAGGCTGGGGAGATGAGCCACTTTATACGCTAACTGAACTGAGAAAGCCCAGACTTCTTTACTGGAAAATCTACCACTGGCTTTAGAATTTGTCTAAAGGAAGTAGAAAATGAAAGGAAAAATATTAGCAATAGCAAAAAAGATGTACAAACAATTTGAGGAGGGCTTATTATCCTCTTCTATAATAGTATTAGTGAAGCTATGCTTAATTAGCTACATATACCTTTTGAGTATAATAATTCAGGCTATCCTTCAAGATTTGTCTGTATCTGAGAGGCACTAGGCTGTAACAACCCACAACTGTGTAACAAAAATGTATACCAAATGGCAGAAATCCACAAGAACAGCACTGGTATTTTCAATGTTCCATTCAACTGTGTCCATACAAAAATGTTAGTCACAAGAATCAAGGAGAAAGATCGAGGCCTTCCAAGGAGAACAAAGTCTTTCAGCCACACAACAGTCAAACTTCAAGGCATTATGAAAAGTTTGTAACTTATTTTATGACTTAAAAGTGAATACAAAATAAAGGTGTAGATGGATTCCAATAAGAAAACAAGAGCTCTATGCAGATTTGAATTAGTGCTTCATAGTTGAATCATAACAAGACTGGCACATTACAAATGCAACAAGGAATTAGCAGAGTAAGAGCAACAGGCTTGGAAAAGACACAGAAGTAATTGCTCTTCCTCAGGAAAAACACAAACCTAATCTAGATAATTGGGATAAAGTTTTATACAGAAATCAAAGTTGGCATGGAATACTATGGTTGAGAACTCCTAGATGCTTAGGTTTATGTGGCTAATTCCATTCATTATTTAATCTAGGCTTAAATCCTGTTTGTTCTCCTTGGCTCACGGTGAATGAACAGAGATTGGTACCACGTGCATGCAAAGCTCTTTGATCAGCTCCAAGGGAAAAGCACTTTTTGTACTGTCCACGCACTATGTGCATTATACAAAGACTGTATTTACAGTACTCAGGATCTTCAGCAAATAATATATCTTTGCTTAATTTCTGTTAGTATTAAAACATAAGTGCACACAATTTGCAAGGTTTAGAGATGAGAGCGCTTCTGTCACTCCCACATGGCTATGTTTCAATTCATACCTGATTGCAAGCCCACTAAAAGGAGAAGCAGGGCATTCTCTGAGCCCAATGTGCCATGTTTTGCTGTTGCATCTCCTGCATATTTTAACCAAAAGCATGGGGAAAAGGCTTTGTGTTACTTAATCCTAGAGGCAAATGACATCAAGGCTGTGTTCCACTTCATCTTCACTGCAAGGATACTGTTCAGACACCACAGACCACAGTGAACTGTATTTATTTTAAAGGCAAGAATGACCAGACTTGCTCTGTTTTGGATAGGCTGGCCATGGCTCTCAGGCTCCTGACATACCATCACGCTTCATCAGGCAAACTTCTGTGCCAAGAGGTTCTAATTTTATTCTGTGGCAAAGCAGTTATATGGGATTTACATAAAAAAGGTGGCTTTTACCTCTCAGCTTGCCCTAAAGGAAAAGTGCAACTCCAGTGTAATTCCATTTTCACATTTATATTGATTTTTGCATGTGAACAAAGAACTGGGTCACTAACATAAAAGCTTTTTTTTTTTATCTGCCCCTCTTTTTTAAAAAAAGCAACCCAGCATTTTAAAGAGGCAAAATGAAAATGAAATACAGAATTCACACACAGGAGTCAGGCACTGCTTAGTTCTAACCCTGGATCATATTTTTGCAATCTCAGATGATTCTGCCACAAGAGTAGAATTTGCTTTAAGGGGAGAAAACTTGCTATTTTTCTCTTCCTTCTTCCTCAGTAGCAAACCTCTGCAACAAAGTAAGAGACTACATCAGATGCAGAGATAAATGGCCAAAGAACATTTCTCTGTTTTCTCAGGAAGATCTACAAAACTTACAGTCTTGACAGGAAATAGTTTTTGATACATCTTAACTATTTCCCCTCTTTTTAGTATTTTAGTGCCATAGTTAATCCACTAGCAACCATTAAGTCTCTATTTTTACTCCTATCTCCTCTTTTGATTAGCATTTCATGGCACACTAATGCTTATTAAGAAATTACAGGTTTTTCAAAAGAAAAATTTCTTTTATGATTACAGGTTATTTATGTGAATATGTATACAGTCACACAGACTACAGCAGGCTAGAGTGTTTTACAGCCATGGTTAAATAAGGAAGTGGAACAGAGGCTGCATCCAGTTAAGTGACTCTCAGTCCCCAGAGAGTCATAATTTTAAGGCTGTTTGGAACATGGTGGCTTTTACCCATATCACATGTTCCACAGTGCAAATGTGCATCAGCCATTTCAATCCTCTTGGTACAGTACATGCATTCAGGTAATTGGAGACAGAACAGCAATCAGAACAGCATAGTCACTTGAGAAGGAAAACGAACAAGCCACAGTGATCATGACACCCAAGGAAAAAAGGTTGTGTCTCTCCCCCTCCCATCAGTGGAATACAGTAGCCCCCACTAAGAATGTAACAGTTAAATGGACAACTATACAGTGTTTTGGTACAAGGCATGTCTCTCCATATTCAAGCAATCTCTTTAGGACTAAGCCCAAGGATTTGTTCACACATGGAAAGTTGAGGAAGAAAAAAAATGTAAATTCCATTGACTGAAGTGTAGACTAATAAAGAAAGGCCTTGAATAAGCCCTCTAGAGTTTCTGAAATCAAGAAAGAGCTTTTGCTCCTGCAGAAATTAATGCTTAACACATCTTAAAACCAGTCTATTTACTAGGAGAAACCTAGATACAGAACCTTAATGTTAAACACCCAGACTTGGAAATTTTGGTTGCAGTACAAACCTTAATAGTAATTAAAGCAAACAATCCAACCTCGACAAACTAAAATCACAGAAGTTATGGATTTTTAAAAACTACAGACTCCTAACTTCACATTTGCATTAGTTTGCAGTCTTTTTTGCACACTTCATCAGTACCCGAGGAGTACAGTGCAAAGAACTATGAAGAAATAAAGTCTGAACATTTTAATCCTCAAGAAGCTAATGCATATTTAAATATATATTTAGACACAATGTATCTGCCAATTAGAGCATGATACTTCCACAATCTAGTGTGATTTCCCACAGAAGCTAAATGATTGCACTAGTTATTTTAGTTCTGAAATAATAATAAATTTCTGATTCTGTTTTTAAAATCAGCAAAGTAATCCTACTCCAGTGGATTCAGGGTGTACTAGAAATGCCCCAAGGCAATTAATATCTAGGCAGAAATGTCTCCTTTAGTAAGAAAACTTTCCAGATGAACATTTGCTATTGTTAGGGACTAGAAGGAAGAGTGGAATTAAATAGGGAGGGATAGTGTAGTACCAAAGTATATAAAAGAAAAATTTAAAGCTTTTCAATTAAAAAAAAAGTATATTCAACTGGCATTAAATACAGATGTGCACAACAGACAACAAGTACATTTACAAAGCTTTCTTTTCATGGTTAATTTCTACCAGCATTTCTGAAGGTAACCTCCTAAAATGATGACCCTGTTTATAATAAAGGCATAAAATATTGCTCTGCAGCCTATTTTGAAAAGAATATAAAAATAATTTCTATATTACAATTTAAACTTGGCTTGTAAAATTTCAACATAATTCAGCCTTAAGTCTACAAACAGAACATACTTACAAACACCTTTGTGGTGTTTTCCTCCCATTTTTAACAATATAGTACTTTAATCATATACACTGGAAATTAATGTGCAAATTAAAATACATACTAGTGTCTGTTACAGAAACAATTTAAGTTCTATGCTATATGCTGTTTGGTTATCCTCCTTGTAAGCTACTACACCCTAAAACAAATACTCTCCAAATACACTGACAGAGACTTAAAATACACTAAGCTGAAAAGTCAACTACAATCAGCATGTTATTTTGCTTCTCTGGACCTATGGTTATCTGAGATTATTGTGGTTTTTTCCTGTGCAAAACATTCCCACTGTTATGAAGAACTTACTCTCTTACTAGCTCATACTTCACTTTCATGTCTAGCTTACAAGTACTTTGTGTGTCCATGAAGCACCTGATTTAAGGAGTAGCCTACTAACAGGATTCTGTCCACAGATTTCAGAGGACAGTAGATTTAGCCCAAAGAGGCCTAAGGCTTCCCTTTACTCCTCAGATAAAACTCCCAGGCCTTGATCCCACAAGCATTTCTACTTTTCCTTAACAGTTACATTAAATTTCTGAAAATAAGCAGTCTCCTTGATGTCAGGGAGACTATTCAAATTGGTGAAGTTGAGCACCAGTGTGACTGTTTGCAGAATCTGGAAGTTAGAGGGCGGTATTTTGTCAGATCTGTGCTGTGCATTTTTTTGATATCTACACATTCATCACACGAGAAGTAGATTACCCTGAATATACCTTTATGTACCAGGACTGATATTGCCTCAGCAGACTGCTTTGGTCTGCAGTCAAACTCACATTAAGCTTCCTCTCAGTGCATGCAGTATCAGGCAATACTGCTCACATCGTGAAATTTGCAATTTTAGAAACGACTGAAGACTTCACTTGGACTATTTAGGCTTTTTATAATCCCTTACCTTTGACTTAGATGTCCTAAGGACTTGGCTGCCAGCGTCCAAGCTTGCTAGGCCCTGGCAGATGAACCTTAGGACTAAAGGGTGGGTCCAGCTCTGCGCATGCTGTGTCTCACCTAAAAAAAAATCCCTTGTGCAGGCTCGAGGGTGCTATCTGCTATCCTCTTTTTATCAGCACGCTTGGAAAAGGCGCTGAGGAGGAGTGTGGATGGAGCCCTCCCTGGATCTTCGTTCGCAAAGCCTAGCCATACCTTTGACTTAGGAAGAGGGAGCTAAATGCTAAAGAATTAGTTGGGTCATACACAACATTTCTATAAAGCTTAATGAACCATAATAACAAAAAGGTTAAGCAATTGTTTTAAAAGCCAGAATATCTGAAGTTAGTTTTGATAGCCTACACTGCCTTCTTCTGAATGAGCTGCTTGTTAGCCATATGCTACAACTGATACCCACATCTGAAAAAATACTTGTAAAGTCTAGCAATAGTTTATTAACTTTTATAAAGCATTTTAAATGGAACTTTAATATAAAGTGTGACTAAAACCCATTATGTGTTACAGGCATCCTCTGTTACAAACAGACCTTTGTACCAGAGTTTATGAACACAGTAAAAAAAAAAAAGAAATTGCATAATAGGTTTAAGTCTTTTTTAAATTAGAAAAATTGCACATTCACACATTAAAAAAAATCCCAGCTTCCTCCAACCTAAATATCTCCTGGTCATATTGGGAAGGTGCAGCCTACCCAGGTTTTAGTTTGTACTGTTGAAATCTGGACAACACTGAGAACTGTTGAGTCACTGTTACAGAGCGAGGGGTGAAAAAGCACATGCAAACGCAAAAATATGCATGTGTACTGCAGCCACTTGAGCTAAAGGAACAAATAAAGAGAGTCCTCCAAAACCAAAAAGGCCTTCTGTACAGCTGGGACTAAATAGTAAATCTAACAAGCTCTGGAAGGTATAAAGAAAGCAGATCAGGAAGAGAAAAGGACTTGCTGGCCTGTGGGCTACATGAGCTTTCAATGGGAAAAACAAACCAAAACAGGAGTCAAATATTAGCCGCTTAATACAAGAGAAAAATACATGTGGAGATTATTTCCTCTCACATCTAGTTAAGGGATGACAGAATTTCTTCCAGTCCTAGGGAATACAACTCATAGGTAGTTGGGAATTCTCTCTGTAAAAAACCTTAAGTAGAAAAACTCCTCTTAAATCTAGACTCTTCTTTTAAATGGGACATTCTCTTCTTCAGGAGGAGGCACTGTTTCTGCATGTTTGGCGTGTTTAATACAAACTTTGGTATATTCTTTAGACAACTGCCACAAAGAGCTCAGAAATAACAATGAAAAACAATCACAGCATTACTTTTCCAGGAAAAAGGACAACTGCCAGAAAAGGATGGGTAGATTTTAACTGGCAAATTGTGTTGTAGACCTGCAACTTCTTTTCAACATCTAAGGGTAAGAGACAAGAGAACAGTGGGATATTTGAAGAGAGTTCTAAAACAAAACAGCAATATTAAGCAAATAATTCAAAGATATACCAAGAAAAGGATTCTAAGGAAATAGGCACAGCTGAAGTGTTCTGTCAGTATTTCAGATGACAGAAATTCTAAAATAAGCAATCCAGTAGTGGTAAATATTTATGGAAATATCTGAGTGACTTGATGATGACACTGAATGCTGAAGTTTGGTATCCTATACAGATAATTATATTATTATTCAGAAGATCAATTAATTTTTCAGGTACAATCTATTACATGATTTAGAACAAACTTATTTATCTGAATACTGACCAGCCATAAATCTCTCTCTTTTGTGCGTAGTAGAACTTAAAAACCATACTATAGAAACAACTCCGTTGAGAAATGGGAAACAGAAAATTTTTGTGGTGATTGATTATTTTTACATATCCGGTTACTTTTTTTCTCTCTATTCAGGAAGGGTACAACTGACTTAAATACACAGGCTGGTGTAGTTTGCTGCTAATGTAATATTTCTCAAGCACGACTTTACACAGAAGCAATTCTCAGAGTATCAAATGCTACTGCTACTCTAATGCTCTAAGAATTCTTAAATATTTCTTTTTAATGAAGTTTTATCCTGTCAGTTTTTTCAGTCTCAGTAACAAACACAATCAAGTAGGATATTTGATTTGTTTCAATATGATCTGGCTTGGTTTAGCATAATCTGCAATCACAGATTTCTTTGGCAATGAGAACGTAAGTAATGACAAGAGTTAAACAAAAAAGGACACTGCTTACCAGTGTACACAAATGGAGACATGGGGTTTAGAATGTGCTTACTTCAAAGCACAGAAGTTCCATGGAGTTTTAACCTCTCATTATACATACCGATACTTCCTTTTTATGAAGGAATGCAAATTCAGTACCATTCAGTGTACTCTCAGTATACAGTAAGAAATATGAAGTACAGGTCTGGATTCATGGAACAGCTAACACAGCTAAGACCATGACTTTTTAGGAGCAGCCAATAGACTTATTTCGGAACTATTCTTTAAATCTCCCATTCAGCAGAAAACCTAAAGATGTGGTCAATTTTAAGTATGTGCTCTGTATACGCTTTTCCTGGAAGTCAGTACACGCCAGTGTACGTTTGTGTGTCTTGTTTCACAGCCTACTTTAGGCTTGGGTTCAAGGTTACCTAGGATTAACTGTACACAAGTGAAATGGTGACACCCACGTCAAGAGTAAAAATTAGGGTACAGCAGAGAAGAATCAGAAACAAAGACTCTTTGGCAAAGAATCTTTCCTGTGCCAGCCAGAAAAGTGTTATTCTATAATGAGTAAAGCAGAACTCATGTTCTGTACCTTTAGGTGGCAGAGTAAGCAGTCCTGAAGGCAGTATCTCATCTATTTGTGGAAAAAGAGCTTTTAAAAAAAAACAAACAACAAAACCCAAAACACCAAACCCCCCACCCCCAAACCCCCACAAACCAACAACAAAAACCCAAAACAATCCCCAAAAGCCCCAAACATAGACAGTAAATGAGCCATTGCTTACAAGTGTAACAACACTAAAGACCTGTTCTTACTCTGTTATGCCAGTTGATGGTGGAGGGTTGCCAAACTGGAAAGTAGTGTATTCAAGAAAACTCCCTAATGCCACACATCCCCTGTAACAGTGTTTGTGGTGTCTGCTTTAGAGAAATGTTTCTATCAGCAAAGTTTTATTTTCAAGAGTATTGCAAATACTTATGTAAATGTTTGGATAGCAGACTTGTGCAAATCTGTGCAAGGAGTTGCCATTAATACTGAAGGTATTTTATAGCCATCTTGGAACCTGCTGGTGGGTACATAACTCACTGTAGAAGACTCAAAAATAGGTGGAGCCAACAGTCTTCAAGAAAGGCTCAGAAGTAGTTAACTTGGAAATAACTCTTTCTTGATAATGTTGAGAAAAGAATAAATAAATAATAATGAAATTCATGCAATGGCTAACGGAATCAATTGATGCAATACATCTGTATTGACAAGCAGTTCATTCAGCTCTAAACTGATTCTAAATTTCCTTGCTGGTCATCAAATTTTACAAATCTCATAGAATTTTTATATATCAATTTTAACATTCCTCTCAAATTCAACAGCAATGAAAATACTACTGAAATTCAGGTGGCCAAAACTATACTATGTGGGGTCTTGTGATGTGAAGTCATAACGTATTTTTATAAACCTGCTTAAAAATTCAGTATAAATTAAAGTGGCTCAAATATACTTTTCATGGAAGTGCAGAAATAACTGGTAAGAACTTAAAATTAGGAAGAGCTACAGCCCTCATGAATTCAGACCTTTCACTCCCATTTTCCCAGATTCATTCAATTTCAGACTGCAGTGAGTACAAACATTAGTAGTAACGCAATATGCTGTCGTGTTAAAAATATGCAGTATGCAAAACCACTACCCTCTTGAAAAAAAAAAAGACTACAAAAAATTTAGGTTTTACTGAGGAAAAAATACTCTCATAATAGCTATAGAATTTCAAATGTCTGCAAGGCAGATACTACCCTACTACAACACCACATCTCCGGTATTATGACTTCTCCCTATCATTCTACTACCTGAGTGATGTCAGTGTAAATTCAGGCACCATTAGTAAATTTTTGACCAAACATATACACAGCACTGACAAAGGAGTAAACAACCCTTCAGCTTACCAGTATATGTAAAAAAGACACTGACAAAATGGAAAATAATATTTTTTCATGATAAATTAATCCTATTATTTCCTCATTGCCCCGGAAAAGCGAAAAGCTAGACACTATTTACTCATCAATCCTTTATTCTTTCTTTAAGGACTCCTTTTACTGCAATTCAACACTGTTTACTTTGTAAGTAAGAAAATGGTAAAACTAAGTAGTCATAGAAGAATCCTCAATGCCTGTGTCCCTTGCTTTCTCTCTCCCTGCGCTTTAACTCTTCTTTGTAGCAGTAGGAACAGTAATTGTCAGTCTCAGGACGACCATAAAAGGAACAGTTCTCCTTCTTGCAGCGGCTCTGCTGGATGGAATATATTGGGCAAACTGTGCTTCTGCCTTGATTTTTTTCATTGTTCAACCAGGTCTGAGGAGCATCCTCATCAGCATATTCTAAGCGGTCTCTAATATCACCAGTATTGAATCCGTTTGTGTACGTTTGTGACTTGTGTTCAGTAGGCATGGCATAGCTCAGCGATTCCACTGTGTTCACTGTACGGATACCGGATATCCGGGCTGGGCTATAGCTCTGAGAAGACAGCGATCTGTTTTGTTGGGGATAGGTGGCACAGGTTTTTAAGGTGCCAACCACTGGCTTGTAGGTATCATCTTGGAAGCTCGATGGCTTGGAGTTGACATCATGCAAATGGATGACGCTTTGCCTTTGAACAGGTGGCGTATGGCTATAGTGGGCGGATACTGGAATGGGTCCACTTTTCTTAGCACCATTACTCGGTGAAGAAAATGACCCAGGAGTGGGACTAGTGCGATCTTTAAATTTTAAAACCAGCTGAGTTGTATGGCTTTGAGGCAAGACGGGTGATGCCCTATCCTGAGGAGATGTTTCTAATTTCTCTTTTGAATATGCTTCTGGCTCCAGTTTCCTACTAGATGACCCATTCAGTGCAGCCTTTTTCTCAGCATCCTTTCTTTTCTGTTCCTGTTCTGCATTGAACCGCTCCTGTGCACTAGTCAAGTAATAGCCTATCATCTCCTCGTGGAACTGATGCCTATGACTAGTCAAAAGAAGGCCAGCAAAAATAAACTTTCGTTCACCCTGCATGGCAGCTCTCAAAATATTTAGGCTGAGTTTCACGTCAGTGCTGTACTTCCATGGGTCAGGCTGCTTGTCAGAGAAGGATTTAGTGTTCATCTTTTCAATGGGTGAGTTGCTGGCTCTGTCAGTTGGAGATGGAGTGGTCTTCTCAGATGGAGAAGTGCTTGCAGACTGTCCAGATTCCTCTTTGCTCCCTTTTCGAGATTTAGACTTCTTCTCTTTACTTTTCTCTACTGCATCACCATTTTTTCCATTCCCTGAATTGGCTCTGCTCATTTTGCCATGCACCAGACCTCCAAGACCACCCATATTCTTTTTCAGTTTAATTCCAAGGGTTTTACTGAGGCTTCCTATTTTATTGGCAACTGAATCCGTCCTGGTTTTGTCTTTGTCTTTCCTCTGTTTGTCCTTTTCTTTTTCTTTACTGCTTTTGCCATTATTGCCATTGGAATTACTACAGATGGAATCTCTGTCAGAGTCCATTGAGTCAGCCAGAGACTGAACATCTTCCCCAGCTGAAGCTGTAGGGGATTCTGGTTGAGCCAAAGGGGCCTGCTATGGAAAAGTAATTATAATTAGATACAACAAAATCAGCTTCATGTAGGCCCATGGTGCAAAAGAACACCCCAAATCCAATACGGATATTGACACTGATTTTAAATGTACATTTTCGTTTATGTACTGACATTTTAGAGTGGTTTCTTAACCAAACAAAGCTCATTTGGCTGTGCTGACTACGTATCTGGCTTGTTCCTACAGTAGCTTTTGGCTTATTTCAAGTACATTTGTAGACTAGAGGTCAGTCATTCAGAGGTTCTGTGAAAATCAGTGTCTGAATAATGGAGAGATGCAAGTTAGTGCTCCTGTCGAGGGAGAGGCTGCAGCACAACTTCCCTGCTTGTGCTGACCAGCTGGGTGGCTGGCAAGCATACAGAAATTCAGCAGGAAATGTCTACAATACAGACTGCTTCTCAGCCAGGGCGGAGACAGATAGTATGGAAAGAAACTGTGACTATCATGATGCAAGGGAAATGAGGTTCTGCTGAAAGCTGTGAGGGGGACGCAGTATACAAACCTGGATGTAGCAATATTTCAAAACTCATAATGTTCAAAACTCAACTTATTTAAATAGGTTTTTTCATTGTTCAGGTCTCTGGTGTATGAAAATCAATGGTACCAGAGCTAAGTATATTGCCTGAAATATTTAACACTAAACTTCAGCAATCAGACTGAGAAATACAATAAGGTGTATTCATTCTTATTGGAAACACAATGGAGAGAAAACTGGTGTCAGAAGTCTAAGTTCCAATTTATATTTTGGATTAAGTGATAAAACATCTATCTTGAAAATGCAATAATGAGGATCCTAGGATAGTTTAAAATGTATCTGATAACTTACTCCTACAAACTTAAGTCTTGGTTTCAGGTATGATAAAGCTAAAATCTGCTATAGATGAACATGAAACATTTAACTAGCTATAATGATTCAGAGAAAAAAAACAAACCCTAAGGATAGAAAAGAAAAAGAAATGCATACCTGCTTCTTGTCCCTGGATACTTAAATGTCCTCTGTCTCC
The DNA here is from genome assembly GCA_013396975.1 of Bucco capensis. Lineage (NCBI taxonomy): Eukaryota > Metazoa > Chordata > Aves > Piciformes > Bucconidae > Bucco > Bucco capensis. The sequence continues at coordinate 634,548 of VWZO01016436.1, read as the reverse complement.
CTGGAATCCCTGAGCACCCCAGCACCCAGCTGGGAGCAGAGCTGTTATCCTCACTTGGCAAAGGAGGAAATGAGTGCTAAAGTGATCTGACCATGCTCATGTGGCAAGTGTGAAGCAGGGAGAGGTAACCTTGGTTCCACAAGTTTCAGGCTCATAGCTTACAACTACAGGCCCATTTTACCTCTCCTTTTTTCTGATGTGCTTGCTACTACTGTAGAATCTGTAGAAAAATGGATTCTCCCCTTAGTGTGGGTTGTTAAATGTTTTCTCCTTTTGTGTTCTCTTCCTCCTTTCAAATCCAATCTGCATAGGCTGTCTAAATCACCTCCATCCTCTCCTAGCAACCTTTTGCCTCCTGACTAACCCCTCAATCTATTTAATGTAATTTGCAGAGAAATTTGCAGCTGACTAGGTGCCAGCTGGGCATGGTTCTAAATGCTTTCTGAAGGAACTAGGCTCCAGTTCAGTGCCAGTCTGTGGCCTTTTGTCAGCCACTCTGAACTGGGACCTGTCCAGGGGTGCAAATGTATTCTCAGAAAAAGAAAGGACTTAGGATTGGAGAACTAATAGTGGCAATAGAAGAGCAAGCCAAAGTTCTGAGAAAACAATAGTGAGAAAAGGTCTATTTTAAGGTTTTTCTGAACTACACAGACTACTAAGTAACAGAAAGAGTAAGCCAGAAAACACATTTCAGAACAGTGAGTTGCAAAAAATATACAAGCAACTGTGTTATTAAAACAAATAACTAGAAAATGCTGTAAGCCTGCCTGCAATGACAGTGAGTCATGAATAACTTGTCCCTGCTGCTAGGACACTGAGGTGGTTCCAGGCAGCTGGCCAGTTCAGGCAGCCTACCCTACACAACACCCTCTCGTGCCTTGTATCTCTCATCGTGTTTAGACTGAGAAGGAAGTTTACCTTACCCGTGTCTCAGATGGTATGCGTATCCATGTTACATTCATATAGCTGTGTAGAAGATTAAGCTTTGCCTCAAGAGAGAGAATCAAACTAAGGATGAAAAAAAGAAGGGAACACAGTCAAAAAGCCTGAAAGAAAAAGCAATACTTCTTAAAAGGGAGATACTAACTCTAAGAGCAGCCAGAATTGTGACCATCAGCTGGAGACCCACCCAAGTCTTCTCTCATGTAACCAGAGAGCATGAACAAAGCCCTCTCTGTTAGTAGTTCTCCCAGTACAGCTCACGACATTTTACTGCTTAACACTGAAGTTACAGAAAGGTCTTACTTGGCCAGTCTGGTGTTATCATTGTCATCTTTTCCCCACTCCCAGTCTTTCCCAGGATCGACCGCAAAGTGCAAAGGCAGTAACTTGTGTTCAGAGTCAGTCAGGGGGATCACCGCTGAAGCAGAGAAGAAACAAGGATTGGGATGGGGAGAACAAAAGTGACCAAAAAAAAAAACCAACAACCAAACCAGCTCAGCTGTGGAAAGCAGCATAACTGGTTGAAGATGAAAGGCAGAATTTGAGTGTGCTGAAGAACTGTCTCATCCACAGCACCACAAATGTTTTATAGCAGGCTCTGTTTCCCTATTTTGATATTTGTGCAGTAGAAGAAGAGAGGGAGAGGTTAATATACTGATTGCTCCTGAAGTGAAAGATAGTCACCTATGGAGAAGGGGAGACCTCTAGGAGAACAATAATGCCAGTTTGCAATTTCCCAGAGACAGAGCTATTAGAACAGCAGAAAACAATAAGAAGTTGAAATAATCATGCCCTTCTCTCAGGCAGATGCGCATACTTGTTATTTTGTCTTTTCAGTTTAGTACCATTTTGGTTTCCACTGTCAAAGAAACAAAGTTATATTGGTAACAGCATTAAGAAAGCACAACACAGTTATAGCAATTGTGCTCTCAAATCATAAATTAACAAAATTGAGGAGCATAGATCAACACATATATGGGTTAAGAGGTCAGTCTGAGGCCTGTCTTGAGTGTAGTGAAAAGTCCATTACTGCTGTTACAAGCCAGCACTACTGCCTAGCTGTTTTGGCTCTTCTGTCCTTTCTGCTCTCTGCTAGGGCTCTGCCTTTTGACACATATCTTAATAACTCTGCTTTATACTGAGCACACAGGGACTGCACTCTGATTTTACAAAGTGTCTATCATTTATCACCAGCAAGAAACTAAAATAAAAAACACTGTCAGCTTTAATTAAAGCCAGCAATTTGCTTCCATTTCATTAGGGGAAAAAAAAGTAAAAGCTGCTGAGGTCCTGGGTGGAATCCTCAGCATGGTGCAGGCCACTGCTGCTCCTCTGACAACCAATCAAGGAATTGAATTGTCTGCACTAGAATCATTAAGGATTTTGTCTATGCATTCATGTCAGCAAAACCAAGGGCCAAAGAAACCTGGAGAAATCACCCAAACACCACGGCACTGAATTATTGAAAACGGATTGCACTTATTGGGTTTACAACCTTTTCTGCAGTTCAAAAACACGTTGCTAAAACAAAGGTGCAGCATTTTTGGTTAAATATTGTTCATCTCCTAGCAGAATGCAGGGGAATTAATCTGCATTTTAGATTAATAGGGTGAGGTCAGTGTTTGGTTCTGACAGTTTGACAACAACTGCAGAGAGTGTCTAGTCTCATCTCTGCAGACTGGAAAAGGTCAAACCTCTACAAATGTCATGGAAACGGTGCCCCCTACTGCTCAGAGAAGGTAATTCTTCAAATATTTTCCCATATTAACTGCAGAGAGTCTAGAACAGCTGGAGATCATCAGCACTGATTTGAGCACACACATTGCACAAACACAGGACATACTGTCTCCTCCACAAGAGAGTTTCTCAGCAGTATAAATATGCACGCATGGGCAGGCAGAAATTCAGAGAGCTTCAGGTGCTGCTCCTGTCCAGTTGCACAGTTAGAATATAAATACTGCAAGTTATGAATGGCCTGGATATTGGAGATGCTCCTTTTAAGGAGCTGTAGCTCTAAGCTCTCAGCCGCATTCCAACAGTTCAAAATCTGGCCCTGTACTGTGGCACCTGTGCCATTGCTTTGTGACTCTTAACAATTGTGGCTCTCCCTTCCTCCATGCCAACATCTCTATGCTGACAAGGTATCAAAAAACAGGCATTACTAGAGCTTCCTTGTGCCAATCTACTTCCTGTCACAGCATCTGAAGAACAATAGCTATGCTGTGTTAGCTGTTAAGATTGCTGCAGTCTCTAACAGCAACCAGCTTGGCAGCTGAAAGCTAAAGCATTCCCTTCATCCCAGACTTAATGCCAAGTACTCTCTGCTGCTCCACAGAATTGAAGCCTCTGTATTCAATGCCCTGCAGTAAAACGTGTAAAATCAGATCATTCAAAACAAACATTATTTTGATTCAACAAGCCTTGTAATTAACCTGGATGAACTTACACATGAACAAAGCCAGTATTTAATTCTACTGATGCTGTGCTGGGTACTCAGTAGTTTTTTCTTTCCCAGCAGATTTCCAGTGTGACTACAGGTGTAGGAAAATCCTACGGAAAGAGTTTCTAACCACAAGAAGTATATTTAACATTATTGCTAGCACTTGTGGCAGAAACCACATATATGACTTTATTATCAAACCCAAGATCTTGCAGTGTGTAATTAATAGCAATGCATGTGGCTTGTAACATGAGTGTTTCAGTAGGTGGCACCAAGGAGCATCAAGGAACACTTCAACACAAAAACCGAGAGGTAGAGTCAGAGCAGCTGAAAAGTACTTTCCCTCACCACCTTTTGTCAATCCTGTCACTTAGAGGATGCCATAATAGCAAAAGGTTTGGTAGATGGCAGTTACCCTAGCTGCAAAGTTATTGCAGAGATGGTTCAGTTCTGTGTATTCAAATTATTTACACACATAGGCTCTTGTAAGATCTGTTATAATGAAGTATTGTCTGAAGGCAGATAGATACGCTTGAACTAAATGAGGATACTGACAGAGGATACTGATGTATTCCAATCCCAGTTGTTAAAATGGACTCTGCCTACTCCAGAAATTTGATTTTTTTCAGCACCAACAGAACTCAGACCTGAAAAGGATCAAGACAAAAGACACAGAGGCACGTTCTACAAGATGATGAACCTACAATTTGTAGCAGCTCCTGCATATACATCTGTGTTAACTTCACTGCGTGTTGACATTACAGTCCTAGCCAGCGTATCATCAGCAATCATCAACAGTATCCTTAAAAATGCTCTCCAAAACTCTATCTTCACTCATATCGTGTTACTGCATTAAAATGGTATGAAATCTGCTTTGCAGACTTTCATTTCTCACAAGGCATTTCACATCATACCTCAGAGTACTGCTCTGAAAATGGTTTCTATATGAAAAACATTTCCCTTAGGGCCACTCTTCTACAGATTGAGGGCTGGAAGGCAGCTGCAATATCTCAGTGCATAATGCAAAGGCCAGACCTATTGCCAAGCACCTACCTTACAAATCCCTGAAATACCTATGTGCAACTGAAGGCTGAACAATTGGGCTGATTTTCCCACAGAATATCTGACATCTGAATCAACCTTTTTTTCCATTTTTGGCTTATGATTCAGTCTCCTATTCACTAACACAAAGTTTGCCAATATCACATGCAATCCTTTGTAGAGTGTTTTCCATCTCCCACAACCTCATGTAAAAAACTCTCCACTCCTTCCAATGTGGATGACTTAACTAGATGTCAAATTCTTGCATGAAGGTGTCTACAACAAAACCTGTTGTTCAAGAGTTTCCTTCCTCCTGTGCATCATTTCAATAAATGTGTTTCTCTCTACTTTGCACATCTGCAGCACACTGACTCTCTCATAAGCATGCAAGATCAGATGAAATGTACATAGGGTTGGGGAATTAAATGAAGGATATTAAGTTGCCTCTAAACTCTCTCTAGGAAGGAGGACTACATGAAATTCACTCACGAGGTCTCAACAACCAGCAGACATTCCTTGTTTACTTCACAGGTATATGCATTCATATGGGATATAAAACACCTCTGCAGTGTCATCAGGAAAAACAAGAGGACTTAGACCTAACAGCAAAACTCCACTGAATTTTTCTAAAGCCTCACCATGTTTTTGGCAAAACACTATTCCCTTTCCCACAAAAGTAGCAAAGATAGATAGGAGCCCATCTCACAGCTTTGTGTTATTAGGCAAATAAGTCTTCTAAATAAGGGCAGTTACAGCTAGCTCCTAGGCTACTGATGCAGGAACAAATCCAGTCTTGAAGTTCTCATCATTCCCAATCCCAAATGCAGGAAGCTCAAACTTGACATAGAAATATCTGCTCCAACTTTGTTGTCTCTGTTTCAAAGTAAAACAGAAGACAACAAGGTAAGAAAAAAACATTTCAACTAAGTATTTTTTAAATGAGAAAAGTGCATTAGCACACCAGAAAAGAGATTTTTCCATTACATGAGTTTTCAGTAGTAATCTGACTCACACTTAATCTTCTAAACACTTTACTAATCCAAATTAACAAAGGCCTTCAAGAACCCAGAAGCACAGTAGGTAACTATGATTATACCTATTTATACATGGAACTGACAGTAAGGGTTTAAGTGCCAGTGACAGGCAGCGATAGCACAAGGATTAGGCCTGAAGAGATCTTGGCTTCCGGGCTTGTGATTAGGCCACTTAGACTCTTAAGAATGCAACAACATTTAGTGTACATTGTTTCCTTTCTGATAGATAAATACACCTACAGGTAGTAGAAAGTACTTTGTGTACTGTATTCAATATATACCCTTGGGTTGCTGCTTTTATAGCATACCTTGTTCTCTCTGTTGATCTTTTTGTTCCATGGAAACAAGAGCAGAGAAATGGGCCTGATCATAGGCTAGCACAAGAGGTGAGCAATGGCATCTGTTAGGTAGAACTTCAAGTGGCAAATAAATTCCTCCAAATGGTATAGGTGCAAATGCTGCAAAGAAAAATGAGATCTATTTTATGTCAAAGAACAGGCAACAATGTTGAATGAGAAGGTGCAAAGGAGCTAGTGAAAATAAAAAGCCAAGATATACACATTCAAAATCCAATTTCTAATAAAAGTCTTACCTTCTCCCCCTGAGTCTCTTAACATTGTGTCTGCTACTACAACAATAGGTCTTCTCAAAATATGGGCTAAGACAAAAACATGGAACTCTTCTAAGCTCTCATACACTGGATCTTCTGAATTATCAACTCTCACTCCTTCAGCAATGAAACTTTTTGAACCAGTTTGAACCATCCATTGAAACTTAATTGAACCAACACACTGCAGCAGCAATTTCTTCCTCCTTGTCTTTCATGTTCCTACTCTTCTGAAACACATACTCCAATTACTGAAATAGGTAACATAAGAAATTGGAAATGAAAATACACTTTCAGAAAGAAAATAGCAGCAACAGAGAAAAATGTTTTCACTTGCAGACTCCACACTAGTTCAGTAGTCAGCAAAATTCATTACTTCCTGGTATTGATTGGTAGCCTAATGGGAATTAAAAAGGTATCCTTAACCAAGCTTCTGGTGTGTATCTGCTTTTGTCACAGAAATCATAATTTCATGTGACACCCTTGGCACATACACTCGACAATGAAAGGTGTTTTTCTAGTTCCTCTAAACAAAGTACAGGTGAGTTTACCTTCACAATGTAAGAAACATTGATAGCTTGAGTAGGAGAAATTTAACTTCCGCAGTTGTCCACTTTTTCCTTTGATTACTACCAATTTATTTTTTTAAGATGGGGAAGTGTACATGTGTAAGGAATGGGAGATTTATTTTCCAATTAGATTTTCCAATGAGATTAATTCCACCTACTTTCAGACTTCTAAAATCAGAAGTCTAAGAATTTCACCTTGACTGCCTCTACAGATAACAAAAAAAGGCACATGTGGAAGCAGGCTTGTCTTTTTCCTCTTAAGACCCTCCCCAAAGATGAGATGAAAATTCTCATTTCTCTTTACAGGATACAGAAGATATATAGAACAATAGGTAGTTATGTGAGACATTTTGGCCAGTGGACCTCTGTGTTTCATAAAACACACAGAAAGAATCAATACAAGTTTCTTATATGGTAGGAGAGCAAAACATAAAATTAAACACTATGACAGCACTACAGAGAAACCCAAGTGTTTTCTTCTTATTGGCCTCTACAGGTCTGATCCAAATACCACAGGAATTAATTTCATTCTTTTCATCTAACTGGAACAGATACAGAAAACTTCAAGATGTGGAAAGACAATATTTAATTTTTAGCTTAAAAGGAATGTTTTATTGAGGAGTATTCCATAGGTCTAAACAGAGTGAATCCCCAACCAGCTTCACAAAGAGCAAGTAATTCAAGACAAAGACAAAAGGGTGCTGTTCTTGGAAGGAATTTTAAAAACATAATAAATCAATGTAAAATCTAATTGCATGACAATCTGAGCACTTTAGGAGCCTTCTGCACTCTGAAGAGTTGTTTCTTCCTTCCAAAGAAGGAAGGGACCCTGGAGATCAGCTTTTCCAACAATCCTGCTCAAGTAAGGCCATCTAGAGCCAGTTGCCCAGGATTGTGTCCAAACAGCTTTTAAACATCCCCAAGGAGGAAGACTTCACAGCCTCTCTGGGAAACCTTTTCAATATTCAATTTTATTTAATCATTGCCAGTAGTTCATGTGGGCCATCTAACAGCATTTCACTGCCACTGCTGAGGATCTGGCATGAATTTTCCTTAAGATTAATGAGAATGAAACCTCATCATTAACAAGTATCCATAGCAACCTTTCTCATCATTTGATCTACTTAACATTCCACTTTTTTTCATGGATCTTTATTTATGGGCCATGGAAACTGTGGACAAAATAATGTCAATAAGACATGAAAGCAAAGGAAATTTAAGAAACTGACATTTATTCCTGTCAAGTTATTTTTCAATAACGAATTCCACATATAAAGGAGCATATAAATCTGCATTGCAGAATCCTGCTCAACCAGGGCACACTGACTAATTTATCTATTTATAGCTCAGTCTATCTTACAAGACCACTGATACTTCAAATTCAAACAGGGTGGTCACCTACTCAGCTCTCCAAAGAATATAACTTTTATGGAAAATTCAATTTGCACTGCAGCCAGCAATGATAAAAAACCCTCAGAGCTGAAACAGGAAAGTCACCTACCCTGCTGTTCCACCTGGCTATCTGCTGTCTGTTCCTCTCTTTTGCCTACAAACTCTGAATAAAATCTGTTTTCATGCCCTTGGATTTCCTTCTAAACAGCTCCCTATGTTAACCTGGGTTTTCTTTCCCATAGATATGCCCCAGATTCTCAGTTTGTCCAGCTGACTCGGAACAGCTATTCCAAGACCAATGCCTGTAGACAGCCGAGATGTACTGAAACAACACAACAAGTATCAAGTTTGTGAACCTGGTGATTAGGTACAAGCATGAGGCCAGAATGAACTCTGAGTTCATATCTTGATCTGCCACCATTCCATTTCTGAAATCTCTTCCTACCCTGCTTAAGAATTCCAAAATGAAAACCAACATACACCAGAGACACAGCTTACTAGCAAGTACAAATTTCTGTATAAGAAAGGTTTAAGAACCCATCCACAGTATTTCAGCAATGAGCTTCAACTCAAACACAAAAAATTGCATAGTAGTGAGACATTTCCCCCCTCTTCAGAGGGCAAAAAAAGGTATACTGCATTGTTGACTAAAGGAGATATAGAATGTGAAAGTTTTGAGTTGCATTTTTTATTTCTTAGTCTTAAAAAAACAACAATACTTTTTGCTCAGGCAAAAATGATATATTGGGAGTAGTTCCAAAGGCATATAATAAATGAGAAAATATAAATTTTTCCTACATTATTTTAACATTATTTTGTGTTTAACTGTGTGGGAATGCATGCTTGTGTAAAACATCTTCTGTGGCATGTGAGATGCAACCATCTGTCAAATTGGAAATAGTATGAATTCCACAAAAACATGTTAAATAAGGAAGAATCCAATCATTATGTAGGTGCTAGTACTTAATTTTAATATGACATAACCCTGATCCCTCCCTTGCCTTCAATTTTATCTCTTTCCTAGAGTCTGTGGGGTATCCATTGTTTTCAGATCTGAAGGGCTGGCTGAGCTAGCATATTTGAACCACCACAGCAATTTGATTATTACCAGGCTACCTTTTGGCTTAAGTACAATTTACATCAACTCAAAATAGGCCAGACAAAAGGATTTATTAGCCATCAGAACTTTAGCTAATGAGGAAAAGATGTCCTATTAAAATAAACCTTTTTCTCTCTGCACCCTATAGTTGCTGCACCTCCTGAACAGTTCAAAAGAAAGAGCACACCAATAATAGGCAACTAGAGCAAATAAAAGTAATTTTAAAGCAACACCTTTGTTAAATGATATATACTAAATTGTCTACAAGATGGAAGGTCTTGGATGGACACAGAAATTCTGTATGAAGAATTCTATGTGGAAATGCTCTGAATAGCTAACCAAACCTGAAACCTCAGAGATTACAAGCAATTTAGAGGTACTTCCTGTTCATTTGTTCTGGTCTTCTGCCTTAAATAAAACACTAACGACACACAGGAGGATTACAGCAATATTTCCTCCCTCCTTCTCCTTTTAAAATCACTTAAGTTTATTAATAATCTGGTGCCAAAGCATATGTGGCAGCTAGCTAGAAGGTGACAATGCTAAGAATACTATCCACTTCCAAAAGCTGTGTTAGCTCACAACACAACATGACGTCTAGCTTTCAGCTCCACTAGGTTTCCAAGTGAGTAACAGCAGTGATCTCCAATCGAGCACTAGAACAGGCTTTGAAATCTGACTGACAACAGGCTGCAAAACTAAAGAATAAATCGGAATTTTCTCTCTAGCAGGACTGCAATAGTTATGTTCTTAACAAAACCAGAGGCTACAAGACCTCTTCCTTTCTTCAAAGCAATTGCTTCAATTCAGTACCTCTGGTTTTCCTTGTCAATGGAGATAAATGAAACAATTATGTTAATATGAAATTTAGTTTTTACATTTACAGAAAGGTGTGCAAATCTGTTTCAAAACAAGAATCTGCTTCATAGTTAAGTTTGCTGTGCTTTTGTCCTTGAAGGATTTTACATGTTGGAAACAAGAACTTATGAACCAGGTTTTTATGGGTTCCCTTTACCTTCTTTTTTTCCAACTTCAAAGCCTCAGAACAAGAGTGCTCTCAAAGAAGAAATGTTTGGAGATTCAGCAGCAATTACTGATCTCCTTTGCAAGTAGTTCATAAAAAATAACTAAAAGGAACTTGCAGGTGAATAAGGCAGCATAATTCCAGACTTGGGCTTGTCACTGAATTCTTTTGAAGCAAATACAACTTCTGATGCTTTAGCTAATTCTGACACCAAAGGAGAAATGTCTCATCTGCAATTCAAAGACTAATTTTCTAACTTCTTAATACAGTACCTAACTAGAGAATGTAATATACTCCATCTCAAAAATACTGTTTTGATACTCCTTTTCCTTCTCAAGGGCTCTATTTTGAACATGGGTACATTAAACTGGGAAAATAATTCATTTTATCACATTCATTCTGTGTTTGAAAGTCTGTAAAGAGAAATACATGTCACACATTTAATAAGTTGTTTCTTGCCTGATTTGCCTTTCACTATTTTAAAGGAAAAAATCCCTGTTGTCTATTTATCCCTACTTTATTTTGGTTTGCAAAAACATACATGGAAACCATTATGTGAACATGAAAAACAATTTAAACTAATTCTTTATGTAATAGTAATAGGGAATATCTGAGAATTAAAGGTAAGACATTTGATTGGCAAATGCAACAATTGGGGACCATCTCTGACTGGTAGATACTGAAACTACATAGGACATGAAACAGACAGAATAAGGCCTGAGAAAATTGATGGTGAATGGCCAAGTTTAATAGAAATGTAGATTGAACTGCATCAGGAAAACTAAAGCATACCGACAGGAAAATATCTACAAACACTGGAAACACTGTAGAAAGTAAAATGAAAACAAATCTGTTTTTTTAGCCTCAAAATAGAAGAAAATGAGACACATGATGGCTGACAATTTTCTAAACAATATCCTCCTGCATTAGTAGAATTACCTATCCTAATATCACAGGGTTAAAAGGAAAATATCATACTCTTGCAAAGCCCAGAGACTATTTTTCTAAAGATTTTATTACTCTCATTGTGTTATATGCCCTATTTTGTAAATTTCCTTATCACGACATGCAATTTTCTCCAGGGGAAGCAGTAGCTAGAGAAAAACATGCACTGAGTAAACAAACACTGACTACTTTTAGTAATAAACACTAGACACAAAACCTGAAGTTTCTGCTTTATAAGGTTGGTCAATAATCCTATACTTTTGGAGCAACTGCTCTGCAAGTGAGGGATGATTCATCACACCAGCTATGTAAAGCAGCAGATTCTGCACATCCATCAGAGGTATTTAAAGGTTGTAGATACTATTTCATCCCAAACTTTTTCACAAATATGTTTCTTTTCATTCTTTCCAATAGCTTCTAAACATCTAAACTACATGCATGCTGGCAGCACTAATGCAGACAGAACTGGGTTTTTTTCCCCTGCAACCAGCAGAATTTTCTGGTACTGTTTATAATAGCTAGCTGACTAAAGTGCTGTTAATTGAGTATTATACAATGATAAAACACACTAAGCTGTTCTTTAAGAAAACACACTCTTTCCTCACTTGCCTGTTAGCAGGGGTAGTAAGTGGCAAACACTGCAAGTTTGCAGAGTGTAATCAAAGCAGCTGCAAACAGCCATACTCTTATGGAATCAATCTAGATTAAACAGATATGAAATTAGGTGAGAAAAGAATCTGATGTGATTCTTAGAAATACAGATATACCCTAACCAGAACCTTCCAGCAACATCATGCTTTACTAGGATGATAATCAATCAGTTTAATTTGAAATAAAACTTCTACAAACCTTAAATAAATCTTGGGTTTACAGCACTATTTATGTTACACGGGTTTGATAAAAGCTTGAATAGCCAAAGGGCAAATATTCCTATCAGAGCAATATTATAAAAAATTTGAAAAACTATGATTACTATTCAAAGACTTAATTAGCATATTGATTTTTTCGGAAAGGTTTCATGAGACTGCAAACTACAACTTCATCTTCTCTTTTCTGTTTAAAAAGATACTGCATCCAATTGTTTCATCTTTAGCCTTAATAGCAAAAATATTACTTTTTACCCCTCTATGTTTATGGTTAACAGCATTTTAAAAGTAGAAAATGCGAAGTTACTTGGTGATTTGTCCTCAAAAAAGATCTCTCTGAAGATTTTCTGTTTGAACTACAAGCAAAACAGGATTGAAATAAAAGTATGAATATGAGATGTCATTAAAGCTCTGCTAAAGCACAGAAAAGGTGACACACAGGCACAAATTTCTTTCCTCTAGAATGCAGTTAGAAGATGTGATGTTATTCAGTCATCCCATGTTTTAATGACAATATAAACTTTCTGCTATGTCCTCCTCAATTGAAAAGCTACATATCTTCAATGAGATGAAGCACTTCATCTCCTTGATGCTAAAATGTTACTGTCAACATGCTTGCTTCAAATAAAAACAAGAAATAAGAATTTATGAAATGCAGTCTCCTTTGGATGCAAAGTAACCTCAAGTTACTGTGGTAAATGTACAAGCAAACTTCATCAAAATGTTAAATATTATAATGGGATATTTAGATCATTAGATTCTACTATGCAAAAAAAAAAAAAATCACAACCAGTTGAAAAGGCACTTTGATGGTCCTATGGACATCTTAATTCATTTGTACTGTACTGTTTTTCCTAAGAACAAAAACTTACCCATCACCAGTGGGTCATAGTCTCAACTTACCCACCACCAGTGCCTCCGTTCTTGCTGAAATGTGTCCGAGGCTCACTCGATGCCAGTTTGAGCAGCTCATTCCACTCCCGTTCCCATTCTTCTTCTGTATACACTAAACCTGACTATGGGAGAGAATGAAATGGCTTTATGATTATGCTGGTACAAAATGTAAGCAGTTCTATAGTAGTATTTATGACTAATTTATTTTGAGCTTCATACATGATATGGTTTAATATCTTGGACCATTAATGGTTCAAAATTTCTATTCAAATGAAAGAATATTAACTTAAAGTATAAACCACTAAGTGTATACTGGATGACATTTCTAGAAGTGGGGCAGCTGCTGCTGCTAACACAATGCTCCACTACTGAAGATCCTGTTATTCACCCCCATGTGAATTCCTGGCAATATGGTTAGCATGCTTTACAAATTATTTCTGGAGGTTTGCTTTCTCCCTCTGTTCAAGAGCAGAAAGGGTATCTCCGTGCTTCTGTGTCCCTGTGTTTTCAGGTAGACTGAAGTAGCTGAGTCAGTCACAGCTCAGCTACATTCTCTAGACACTATTTAGGTACAGACATCTTCAGAAAATAAAAGTACAACTTTTAATCAGCATTCAAACCAAAATCTACAGATTATTTTAGTTAAGAAATATCCACTCATTATTTGGTCACAGCTCTAAGAATCCTAATTCATCATTCTGGGTTCTTTCCTAAATGAGTTTTCTTTTTTTTATTTTGTGGTTTTCATCCATTAATTTTATAATGCTTGCAATAGCAAAATTATACATTTAATTCTGCAGCCCAAAATTTTTTACTGGTTCCAAACTCAGGCTTCTGTAGACACAAATACAAACACATTTATATTCTGATATAAATTTCTAGATAGAAGTATTTCTTGCTCCATTGAAAATGGAAGCAGAAAGAATTTGATAGCAATTAAAACTTCCACCAACTTCAGAAGAATTCTTTTGGCCCTAAAGACTGTCTTCATGCCATACAGACCTCCTTATTCTGCTGGGTCTGTTGCCATCTCCATCTTCTTTTCAGTGCTTCCCTTTCAGCTCCAGTTCTCATCATAGTATACAGTGCTTTCCGTAAAACAAGGTCCCGGTCGTGAAATCCCCACATCCCTAAAGTGCAAGGTGACAGCAAAGTGACCAAGGTGACATCAGTTTTAAAGAAACAGTAAAATAGAAATAGTAAGTACTAATACAATTGCTATTGCTCTATTAGCAAAAGAAGCATACCTTATACATTATTTAAAATTCTCTTTGGCAAATAATTGACTCATTACTTTCAATGTTTCCTAAAGAAACAGTCAATATAGGTAAGCTAATGAACCATTCTTCAGTAGGGAATTTTTACAAAGTTTAAACTTTGATTAAGGAATGACTAAGGATTTGAGTTGTTTCAGTGTTTGCTTGCAGGCAACTTCAGCTTTGCTGCCAGCAATGGAATATGTAATGTACAGGTTAGTTTCAGCTATAGTTGCCAACAGATCCTGCAGGCACAAGAATGCTAATGACAGCTGCAGGCACTTGGGTGAATCGCAGATGATACAGACACCCAAAGGCCTACAGCTCTTACATAGCTGGATGGCAAGTTTCCTTTGCCTTCAACATCCAAATAAAGAGACAAGTATTCAAGATGATTGGAAGTCTAAAAATAAAAACAGCCATAGGCTTTCAAGCTCATTTTAAGACAACTGAAGACCTTCACGTAGATCTTTTGTTGTATCCTACAACAAAAGAGAGCAGAGCTCTCACCAAGACCTGCACCTATAGAAAGCTATGTTTCAGTTATGATATTATCAGCCACTGGCATTAAATGTATTTATTTAAGACTTTGCAAGTCAAAATACTCCAAACATTTGCTGTAAATAATATACAGTTACTCCTACTTAAAACTGAAGTGAGCAAAGATAACTGGATCCTTGGAAAAAGCAAAAGCTTTTCTTTCTACTACTTAGAAAAAGAATCTTCTAAGTATTAAAAATCCCAGTATTTTTTAAGAAGTCAGCTTTTGGCATTCTGGTGATAGAAGATTTTAGCAACTGTAACAAGAAAAGTTTCTTCATAATTGGTTAAGCTATAGAAGGCATAACTAAGCCTTTCAGCTTCACAGGCTTCTATTTATTCGATTTGAAGAAAGGCTTCAAAGATCTTGTATTAATAATCAATTAATCAATCGGAAATTATTTTAATTCAGCCTGAATTATGTTTCCCATATACTTAAACTCTATGAGGAACCAAAACAGATAATAACTAGATATTTTATTCTTAAAGACAGCAAGAGAACTTTTTACCAAAAGTCACAGAATGAATGTCATTCCTTGCCCACAATGAGGACTATCCTACAGAAGCACCTGGAATTTGCCTGTTTCAGAGCTGTTAAGGTTGGGCTCTGTATGAAATATGCAAATCACTGATGTTTATGATATGTGGGGTTTGATACTGTTTCAATTATTCTTACCTAAAGATGCAGCATGCAAGAGGCAGTTTCCATCACCTGTTGTAGCCAGTGGAAGAAGACGTTTGCAGCTTGTGCACACTGTGGACCACCAATTTAGTCGTCCTGAAAAAGAAAGCATTTATTACAATGACACAGTAGGTACAAAAACTGGATGTGCACTGTGTACAGGCATATAGTGATGATGTGTAATGGTGAAGGTTAATCAGCTTTCTGATTTCTTTCCTTTCTGCCAAATGAACTTAAATGCCATGTCACAAGTGAAAACTGAAAAGATTACAAATAAGAGGCAAACAAACTTTAATTATTCTCTAAATATATCTAGAAATGAGAAAAGAGCACCTGTAATTAATATGCATCTTCTGCTCTCATATGCTGCATTCCAAGATGCATTTCCAAGGAGTTCATTGCCTAAAGATCATTATAAGCCCTGGTATCAGTTCCCAAACGTGACACTGGCTTCCCATACACAGATGGCAGATTAGATTACAGCAATAAATTCTCAAAACACAAATGTAATATGTATGTATTAATCAAGATCTGTTACTGTTAGGCAAGTTTATTATGTACAGTACTATTGTTTTGATCAGATAAGATTGTTTCAACATCCGATTCTCCTCTCATTACTCTAGTGCAAATCATGACTAGACCTAGTGAAATCCATAGCTACACTAACAGAGAATTAAAATGAGACCAAATGCATAGCCCAAGGCATTGGATAGCAAGCAGCTTCTCATTTGAGAACATGTAGAGAACCACTTATCCATCACTGCTACATGAAGTATGTTTTACGGATTACAAAACAGAGATGAATTATGAAAAAGGTTGAGGACAGATATTAGATGTATCTAGGTGAAGCAAATAAAGCCATGAAGAGTATCAGTGCCCAAGCCAGCACTGGAAGTAGATCATTCCTGGCACACAATTTGCCATGTGGTAGCCTACTAGAGCGTTAAGTCTTGGTTAAATGATCATGTGAACATTTCTAATACAAGGAAAGAGAATGTGACTAATAGTATAACACCTTTGGGGATAAAGAAGAGCAGATGATTAATAATGATGAATAGAGCTGGTATATTTCCCAAGGCTTTTGGAAAGTCTGTGGGTAATGCACAATTGAATAACTGAATGAATAATGCAATAGGCATCCTGTGGTGACTCCACTTCTTTTTCTTCCTGATTCCTTTGTACCTGCAAGCTGAGAGGAAATAGTACCTATATATTTGTTCAGTCAGTCCTGAATTTAAGGTTCAATACCCAAACCAGAAATGAGTTCAAGGTTCAAGCAATGAAAAGAACTTTTCTCCATTAGTGTGTTTTCATTACAAAACTACACTAAATTTTATTTGTAACAGCAGGTAATGGATATTATGGGGAAAAAAAAATCCAACAAAAAACATGTGCCCTCAATTGCTTGTTCTAGGTACTAAGAACTATGTAATTAAATCTCAATTAGTCAGCATAGGTTGAGATTACTATACTTCAAATGTAAATATGCATAGCAGATCAATAACAACACATTTGGTAATCCTCATATGATTTTATCACCTAGTTTGTAAATACCCAACATGTCATAGACTAAGTTTATTGAGGTCTAAATTAAATATGCATTAAAGAAGCTTGATTTAAAGCACTATTGGACAGCCTTGGGAAAGATAAATCTGAATAACAAGTTATCATTTTTAGAAACTCCTGTGTCTGTAGTCTGTGAAATAACTTGCCACCTGGGTTTGAGGGTTTTTTGCAGAAAGTTTTGGTGGTATCATATTCAGTAATAAGTTATACCAAGGTGCTACTTAAAGCAGCTACAAGACCTAAACCAGACAGACCTTAGGACTTAAGGGAATAATGAGTGGTATTGCTTTGCAGATTAACTAGCAGCTATTGGTAATAAATGTCAAAGTCTGGTGTTTATGAATCTTTTGAGTAACAGGAGATTTCTATAAAAGTGATCTGCTTTCAAGTAGACTATGCATAAAATGTTTGTGGGCTTGGTTAACATCACAAAGCTTATGGCTGACTAAAGAATTAGAGCAATGCATTGAATTATAACAAAAAAGCAATGTAGTTTCATTTTTCAAATCTAGTGGCTATAATGGATCACTTTAGGGAAACAATAGGAAAGTGAAGCTTAAATGAAAACTGAAAACATTATTGCTTATTCCTCTCTGCTTTGATAAGACAGTATTTATAGGCAAATCAGACCCATTTCTCACTCTCCTCCACTCTGTTGGTCTCCTACTTGATCTTTCTCACAAAATCTGTTAAATCTTAAACACAAATTTCAAGAAATTGATCTGTTTTACAGCAAAAATACTCTGAGAATTAACACAACCATATTCTAGCACATTAAAATTTGATCTTAACTTTAGATCAAGATTCAACATTCTATCCAGGTCTATGATCTAGCAACATACAATCAGAGCAGCAGACACAAGCACACAATATTGCCCTTTCTTTGCATGATACTTCACACTTGAGGTGCAAACTCAAAAGGAATGTTAACAGAACTTAGTATCTTCGTTGGCTGAAGACTGCCAACTGTTTCTGATGTTATCCTAGTCCTACACTACATGGTGCATATCAGACTCCACATAACACAAAGCACATATTGGCTCCTCCTGCTCCCTTATTTGCAGGGCCCAACAACAATCAATCATTCTGACACGCATACAAGTAAGGTTAAGCTGAATCTCAAAGAAAGTTAATGCTGGATTATTATTACCAGACACTAGAAAGCTTTAAGTGTTATTTTCATAAGCCTCCATACTGTATTACAAGCCATAGGTGTACTGTTTCTTGCTACAGGATTTATAGGAGGCAATTGCCACACAAGGTTCTAGATGGTCATATGCCCTGAAGGGCTCAAAGAGGTGGCAGCAGAAAACAGAGAATGCATTTCAAGTATTAAGAGGGGCCAGGCTTGGCTTTCAGTATCGGCCCCTGATGCTTTATGCACTGGTTCTGTAGAAGATAAGAAAGCATTCAGCATGATGTCCTCTATGCAAAACTATCAACAGTATAAACAAGAAGACAAAAAACATGTAAAGACCTTGTTCTAGTTTATGACTATCCCACAAGGATGCTCATCCAGAGCTCTCCTCCAGTCTACTAAAGTCCATTATATTTATTGCCCAAACATGCACAAGGGTGGTAGTACACATACAAACCAATCAAATCCAAAACAAACATGAAGTTACACTTTTTGCAGAATCTTTGTAGAAACAGTGCATAAATCCTCTGCTCCCTCTTCATTTTCTCCAGTCCATATTTTCTTTTTTCTCATTTAAGCTACTAATAAATTACATGGCTTTACAGCCTCGGGATTTTTCTGATAGAATCAACTATCAAAATGTTACAAGGACTTAGCAAACAGCAACTTAACATAACTCTCTCTTGACAGGGGAAAAGGAGATGCTATCCAGGATGAGTCCCCTGCTCAAGCTGTATATGATATCTGGCTGAAGTTTTACCACAAAGCTAGATTATATATACTGCCTTCAAGGCAAACAGTCAATTTCTTGCTGACAACACCAGTGTTCATTTATTGCATAAAAAAATAAGAGAATTCTTTCAGAAAATATGGAATATGCATAAAGAGAAACACAAGAACAGTTAAAGATGGGGGGAAAATGTGAAGTGTCGTGCCACAGCCTGTACAATTTTACCTCAGATTGAGTGCAATTGTCTTTTAACACACTCCACTGTGCTATTAGCAATACTTTTCACACAGCTAAGTTAGCCAGTCTTAGACCAACTCCTCAAAAAAGGAAAACAATGTGGTCTATGCACAACGGGACTCAGTGTCCAGTTTCCTGCACTGGCTAAAGCTGAGACTTCTCAAGGCTTGGCTTTTATTTGTGGCTGAACATCCTGGAGGTCTTTCCCATGTGGATTCTGTAGCATTTAATGAACAACAATCATGTTGCAATTTTTTCCTCTATAGAATACTAAAAATAAGCTAGCTGCTAGTTTTCATGAAACGTGTAAAAGCTTACTCACAAATGTGTTTGAAATTGGCAGAGCTAAATTTAAAAACTAAACAGTGGTACAATCTTCAGAGACAGCTTGCTGACAGAAGCTCAGCTTCCTTAAGAAACCAGGCTAAACCCAGCCTTTCTTTCATTTCTCCACACCTTGTTTCCAGAAATCCACTTCTGATCTATTCCCCCAAGATAAGCAAATCACAAATTAACATTTTCAACTTCCCAAATCTACTTCTGGACATCCTATATATTCTCAAAAGCAATGGTTCACCCTAAAAACTACATCCTCCTCTGGAATCCAACAGCAATAACTGCTCCGGGGTGTGCACAGGACTGATTGGCTAAGTCAAGCCCACTCGATAGTCTAACAATTAGCAATAGGTGCAGGAACCTCCAATTCAGTTTTAAGCAGACCTACTTCTAAATGTTATGTGTTTCTTACGTGACTAGCTAGGAGGATTTGATTGCTTGAGTTTTTGTCCTTTCATACAATAAATGTGTACCTACAAATACTGACAGGAAGAAAATTACAACAGATTTTCTACGTGAGTTTATGTTAACCACTCAGTAACTGGTTACTTCTAAAAATAAGTGAATAAATAAAGCATTTACCAATACATTTTCTGTACTTCAAAGAAAGTACCTTCTTGTAGGAGCTCTCTCATTTAGTCTAGATGATGAAATCAGCTTCACAGTAGCATCTGCAAGGCTATACATATCTACTGATGTCCTTGAAATGTAATGTTGAGCTGTGCATGTAGAAATAAGTAAAACTGAGCAATCAAGTAAAATGCTTCTTTTTTAGCCTGATGCATAAGCAACACAGACTCTGCCACAGAAGCTACTGACCAGAACACAAATCAAAGATCATAAAATAAGATGGCACAGAAATATATCACTAGGCCTAACTGGCTGCAGTTAATAGTGTTCAGTTATCTGCAGGTAACTGCAGATCCAGTATTACCAGTTTTCTTAATTTGTTTCTTTCATAACCCAAGACAGATGGTTTTCTATGACATTAATGCATTTCAGCCTACTCTGTGATACAATATGTGTAATTCAGTTCTAGTATGAATGACAAAAGTATGCATTTTAAAGCTCGGAAATCAGGAAATTAATACAGTTCTCTTGTAATCATAGTGCTTGCTATCCCAGCATCCTGCATATACTGTGTGAAAATCTGTTCAAAATTCTGGGATAAGAAAATGTTTCTACAACCTGAGAGGGCATTACGTTTTTCTTTAACAAAGTTTATTTTTTAACAACTTGAAATTAACCATTTCCAGAATTTTAGTGGATCTAGGGGTGGGGTGTGAATCCCAGGCTTAACAATGTATTACTGTAGCTGTATCAAATGCTTCATAGAAAACACAAACCTGAACATAGAAAGAAAAATTTAGCAAAACAATATTCTCAAAGGTTAATAGTTTACTTTTAATTCTTGTTTTGAATTATATTTCAGCACTGCAACAGAAATTGTTCTTTCTTTTAATGAAAAGCACTGTTAGACCAGGCATTCTTCTACCTATCCTCTATTTTTGAACATATCACTAGAGCAGCATTAGTTTCTGTAACATGTCTCCTTGTGTCAGCCTGCATGTTGAACAACACAACATGGAGGAGCACATATATACAATGAAAATCAACATGCTGCAGCAAAATATTTAGAATTATAGAAGTCCTTTCACACAGACTTCCTTTAATATTATCAGGACCTGAGCCATCCTCTGTCACAGAAGCACACTGATTACTGCAGCAGCACTCAAGCCTGCACATTACTTACAAGCTGACCTCATTTCAATCCTGGCAATACTGCACAGCTGAGTTTCTAAGATGCACAAAACCACAAAATGCTTTTATGAATGTGCTGGATTTTATCCTCTAAGAGAGATATTCAGAAAGCAATCACACAAAAAGTAGAGGATACACTGCAGCAGCAGAAAGTAAAGCATACTGCCTTTATCTGTGCCTTTTCTTCATAATCTCTCACAGCATTTCTGAGTGAATCAGGAATTTTGCTCTGATTTTCTATAGTGGTAGGATGTAACCTGAACATCCTTTCCCATATAGATGTAATGGTAGCATGTGTCTAAGGGTATGAAAAGAGAGTATAAAAACCTTCAGGCTTTTATATACATCCAGCTCATACAGCCACTTTTGAAACATTTGTGGCAGTCTGTTAACAGTAATTTTTCTCTCCCAATCTATGCTTTGTGAGTAGTAAGCTGCTCTATGTTCCTAAAAAAGTTCCTTTTCCTTGTTCCTTACCAGTTCTTTTTTTTCCCCTCTTGAAATTCATGCCCTTAAATCCCAGCACACACTCTTTTCCTTTAACAATACCCCCAACCTCAGCTACAGAGGCTACTGTCCTGCATGTGTTTGTCTTTAGAAACAGATTTTTAGACCCTTTGCAGGGAATGCACCTCATCTGTTATTTTTTTATGTCCGTGACCAAACCACAGTCAAACTGCTGTCTGATGGTAGGAGACAGTAAGAAGCCTAATGTTAATTGACTTTCCTATCAATTCACTCTCTTCATTTCAGAAAACAGTATGTCTAAAATAGGCAAGAAATGAAAGGAAACGGAATGTCTTTATGTCTTAGAGGCAAAAGTTTACATGAAGTGTTACACAATTTTCTTAAACATTCACTGTTCAATCCATTTAACTTACTTGAAGAACTGTTTCCCAGGAAGTTCCAGTTTACTTGACTGAAATGTTCACAGGAGTAAACTAAGTCTAAGTAGGCTACAAGAACACCTGCGATCAAACCCACAAGTTCTTCAAATGGTCAAAACACACCTTCCTTTCCAGGATACAAGAGGCTCTAGGGAAGAAGGGACTTTTCCAGTTACTGCCCTAATTAAAGCAATGTGAAGAAAAGAATAAAAGCTAAAAGGCAGTAAATTCAGTAGTTTCTACGGCCCTAGTTCAAGTCCAAAGCCAGCCAGCTCCGTATGACTTAGATGATGTCAGCTCTAAATTCACATGTTCCCTGATTTCAAGGTCAATAAACCACAGAGATCCTCTAGTTTATACTCTTACATGAACTGGCTCTAAATGCTTATAACTCCACTGAAGCAGACAGGTCAACAACGATGCTGTAGCAAGGTATTTTCTGATAGCCCCATCTGTCCTGCCTAAATACAGTGCCCTGATCAATAACAAGCAACAATTTACCAGTCTCAACACACACACAGTATGCACTATGCACTGAGTTTTGAGAATGAACTCTCAAATGAATACACAAACATTACACAAACCAGTACAGCAATCAACAGAAAAAAGCAACTAGCTTCTTGATATTCCCCAGGCAGCCATGAAATCTGATTTTGTAACTCCTCTGTATCACACCACAATTGGGCATTTCACTGCATAAAAGTGCTCATTTTATGGTTCTTTAATACTCTTGCTATTTCATAAGGCACAGATATTAGTTTTAGATACATTTCTCCATATCTTTCAATATTGACTTATAACTTCACATTTCTTTACCTTTTCCCCCATGTCAATAATGAAGTATTATTTTAAAATTATTTAGTTTCTTACTATAAAAACAGTAATTAATACATAAAATACATATTTAAAAACTATTTTCTCAAGCTGCAACGGAACTTGAAGATGTTTCCTTTGTTAGTCATTGCAATGTAATTTCCTCTTGAGAACTCTAAGTATCAAGCCACTCTGACCATAGACACTCATGTCCTCCTCCTCCTTCACCATCAGTCCTCTTTTCCTTCCTCCCTCAATTTCTTTGCTTTATTAAGTACATTTGACAGTTTTCTCCACAACATTTTAAAAGAAATAGAGGAGCAGATAATGTGTGATTTTGCAAAGAGCACGCTATTTGCTTTTACTCTCTGGCATTTATTTCCCATGCAGGACACACAAGCTCCAGACATGAAGCATGATTAGAAATGTCAACCAAAATGTCAGATTGCCCAGCTGCTGACATCTGAAGTATTTACCCACCTGCTTGCTCCAAAGCAACCATTGTTGCTTGTTCAATTAAGTCACGTTCAATGAAGCTTCTGAAATCTTCACTGTACACACTAAGGTCTGGTAGTTGGAATGTGTAGATGGGCATCTCCAAAGGAAACTGCTCATTGCTGCACTCATTTGCTACATGTGATCGAGCAAGGGAGACTATGGCTGAGCTGGCATGAGAAATACCTCTGGAAAGACGTTTTTCTGTGAAGAAATCAAAGACATGATAGTCTGTAAGACCAATAAAAGATCAGTCAATACTAGGTCTGGTGAATGTCAGTTCATTTCACTTAGGAATTTATTCATCATCTTGTTTGTTACTTTTTCAGGGTTATTTCCCTACTGTAAAAGACTGTGAAGTTCTTACTGTGGATCTCTATGGCAAGGCACAGAACTTCACTCTCCTAGTAGAATAGATAAGCAGTAAAAGTATATCTTGTAAAAGTAACAAGATATGAAAGACATTTCTATAAGAAAATTTTAACCTATCTTAAGTTTCCAAAGATGTACTGGAAGAAACATTTACTGGCAGACAGATGATAATTAACTAATGTTTTGAACTCTTAAGTTGACTTCTTGTGAATCAAAAAATCTAGCATTCTACAATCACTTCCTATCAAACCTGTCATACTGTATTAACCTCAGACCAATCTACCTGAAAGCAACTTTAACATCATTAAGACAAACTCAGTTTTTATGCACATGTATTTTTTTAAAATCCTGATCCAAGAAACAACACATTGTTCAACAAGAATGATGAAATTACCAAGCCTGGTATGAAGGAACGCATTATTTTACCAAAACAACTATGAGCTAATGTATTTAACTTCTCTGCTACATAAAGAACAATAAAAAGTCATTAAAGCAAAATAAGGATTAGAATGTTAGGAAAGGGACATATTTATTCTTCTAATGTGCACCACAGAACTGCTTGGGAACAACATATTTTTGTACTTTATAAAGTACAATTGTTTCTTTTTCTACACATTAAAAAAAAGAATCTGCAGAACTGAAGCAAAGCTCATAACAACTACAGCAAATTAAATGCAGAGCTCAGCAGCACCTCTGTGAATCCTAGCGCAATGATACAGTTCACAGGCTGATGGCAAATGACTTCCATCTCCCTGCAAACAAGCACAGCTCACAAGCAGACAAGCTGGAAAGCTGCATGTCCATAAAAACCCTGGAGAAGAGCTCTTACCTTGAGCAATGTCATCCTGCCTTTGCAGGCAGGGCCGCTCAGCCTTTGTCACCTGGGGAGGCTGCTCTGGCTCTTGCTGCTTGTAGTATTTGCCCTCATTGAACACCTGTGGCAGGTTGGCAGTGTGAACCTGCCGGAGCTGCTCATAGTCATTCAAAGCTGCTGTCAAGTCCCAGTTTTTGCCTGCCAAATAGAAAAAGAACAGTCTGTTCACATCTGTATCTGACCAGCTTAATAACCTGGAAACCATGTTTATATGCACTTAATATATNAAGACCCCAAGTGATTTTCAGACTGTGCCTGGAAGTTCTGTATTGCACTTAATATATAAACCTAGAGAAATCACTATTTCTTAAAGCATCAGCAAAGAAACAGAGGTTCTTTGGATAAAACATTTTAGAACCATTCCTCCATCAACAAAAACACACAGTAAACACTTTGAAAGTACATAGCAAATGGACAAAGACAGAAATATTTATTTCTTCTTTTCTTTTTAATTTATATTTTAGTTTTCTTTATATCGTAACTGGCAAATACCTCAGCAAAGCTCTTGTCCAACCTCCTGCACAAAGCAAGGTCAATTATAAGATCAGATTAGATTGCTCAGGGGTTTATTGAGTTTGGTCTTTAAAATGCCAAGGATGGAGGCTGTACAATCTCTCTGGGCAAACTGGTCCCACATTTGACTGTCCTCACAGGACCTATGTCCACTCTGAAACTCTCTGGTTTCAACTATATCCATCACCCGTTGTCCTCCTGCCATGCACCACTGTGAAGAGCCCAGTTCCAGTTCCTTAATACCCTTCTTAGAAGCAGTAGAAGGCTGCTGTTAAATCCCCTCAAAGCCTCCTCATTTCCAGCTTGACCAAGCCCCGCTCCCCTGAGTGTCTCCTCACAGGACTCGTGCTTGAGCCCTCAACAACCTCTGTAGCCTTCCCCTGAACTCTGTTTAGTACAGGTGGTGAAATGGTACTTTTCACTATCAAGAGAATAAAAAGAAAAAGTAAAAAATGGAGATGTTTGTACATTTTTTTCAAAACAATTCTAGGACAAAATGCACAGAGGTCCTAGCATTTGCCAAGTACTTGGTTTTAATTGAAAATATTCAAATTTAATAGTAAAAAAAAGGTCCCACTAATTATATGAGACACTCCATGAGCACTTTTTCTGGGAATTCAACAGTAACCTGATTCTGACTAATAAATGATTTATCACACCATAAAAGGTTGTCACTTACCTACTTTAAGAAGTTACATTACCTGAGTAGCAGTTAAATATAACTTATTTGCTTACACAAAGACAAATAAACTAAAAATAGTACAAGGCAGTTTTATACAGATAAAAGTCTGTTACTGTTACTCTTTGTTTCTGTGAAGCACAAAAACCTAACTGAAGTAGGAAAAAACCAGCACAAACAGCTGTTACCTACACAATTGATCTAAACTATTTCAGGTTTTGAAGTACTGAACAGAATTGTGAAAGGAGAATTAGTATCACTGAAAGAGAATGTTCCATACATCCTGAATAGTCCATAATACAAACCATCACAGCACTGATATGGACTCATTATATTATGTAATAATCTTCTGTTGGATAGAAAGGCTATAGGGCAAAATGTAAACACAGTGAAAATCATCAGAGATCCTAGAACAAGCACTTGAGTTATCACCAGCATTTCTTTTTTCTAGAAATCCCATGTAGATTATTTCCTTTAATTGTTGTCATCCACACAGGCTCTCAGCAGAAAGGAATAACCTTTCCTACACCACAGAAGTTTCACCTGACATAGGCACTGACGTGTCCTCCATCCCAAGGCTGTAGGAGAAGCAACAGGTATTTCATTTGTTTTGCACAGTATCATGAACTAAAATAAGTAAGACTTTCTGTTGCAAAATGAAGGACAAAAACCCCACAAGACTATTTTTCAGACTATCAGCCTTTTTTTTTTACTGTTACTTATTTGATGCACACAACTGTTCACTGACTGCTAATGTCTTTGTTTATATGACATGTTGTATTTAAAAAGGTATTTCACAGACATAATGTTATTTCAGTACACACAATCACATCAGGTGAGAAGTCACTGGTAGCACCAGATCAGTTAGTAATGGCTGAATTGCTCTGAAACACCATTCACACTGTGGGTTCACATCAAAGGCTTTGAGTTTCTAATGGTCAGACATCTGTCAGCAAAAAGCTGGAGCAGCAAAAAAGGTGGTTGGAAAACACAGGTAGCGAATCCTGATCAGGATGCTGGAATCAAATTAATCACTAACTCAACAGAAAAAACACTCTTACTGAACAATTATTTCTGTAACAGCTGCATGTGTCATGTGAGTCAGCAGGTGCAAAATTTAACAGGACTGAAACATCTCTGCTTTAAAACCAAATGTTTCTAGTGTGGAAGAAAAACAACCGAACAAAACAAAAAGCTGCAGCTGAGTAAGGAATGGAAAATGCACTCTGACTGAGGGCTGATACTGACGTTTTAGTGTCAGAGACAGCAGGCATCTACATGAAAAGGAAATTCAAAAATATACTTGGTTATACTGTGTAACTTCTGTCCTAAATAACAGTTGCTTGAATAATAACAGGAGGCACTGTCAGCCTGAAGGAAAAACAAAGATAAAACAAGAGATAATTTAAGAAGTTACTTATCCATTTTTGCATTACTGCCTGATTAGTAAAGGGTTAAAAAAACCCACAATGATGCTAAAGAAAAGCAAGACTAGGATTCACTTCAGAGCCATTCTACATGATCTAACTTTTGAGGTAGGGAAAGGTTGAGGTGATCTTCTTATGACTGACCACATTATGATCAGAGAAGAAACCTCATTCTTTCACCTTTCCCAGCCCTTCCACCTCTCTTTCTTGTTCTTCTCAACCAGTGGACACTATCCTCTCCTTAGAAAACATTTTATAAAAGAAATAAAAACACAAGATACAAATTTTTCTATTAAGCCTTGATTACTACTGTTTTATTCTTGAGGCACATCAGCAAGAAAATCAGCACAGGGACAAGACTGGGACTTACATGGACAAACAACTGAGCCAACAGGTTAGTCAGAAATTTAGAATAAAACATTTGTTATTTTTCCTAGCAAAGAAATTAGGTGCATGCTAATGAAGAGGTCAAACCAAACCAGAACTTGACAGGACAAGAACTATTCCTGGAGAGTCTACCACACTGGATCTATGCACTATGTACACACACTTGGTATAGCACCATATCTCAAATGGAAAACACAATTTCTTTTTCCTGAGTTGAGCTACAAATGCTGTATTATCAGACAGCCAAGGGTTTGTCTGCCCAGGTATTACTTTAAAATATCACTACTTTGTTGAGTTTTAAATGTAATAATAAACTGCATATTAAAAAACAAAACCCAAACAATGCAACTATACAGTGCTCTCTATTGGAAGCTCTCTTGGAAAAGTTTCAGAGTAACCTCCTGATTTCTTTCTTCTAATAGATATATTTCCAACTCACTCCACATTCTAATGAGCTGATCAGCACGAAAGCAGAAACCAGGAATCAGAAGAGCACCAGACACTTTGGAATTGTTGCTTCAAACCATTTGCTTCAAGCCTACCACATACTATAACTTTTTACATCAGAAATACACTCTGCCTTCTTCCAGTTAGTACAGTTAGCACAACTCAGGTTTTACAAGAGTTTTCATAGTGCTTAGACACTTGCTTTTCATAAGGGTCCACCTTTTTTTTTTTAACCTAGTCTTTCTCTAGTCAAGTCTTCAAACTTGATGATGCTTTGGGGAGAAAATGACTTATTGCTCAACATTAAGCACACACTTTGTCAGATCCCAACTTGTACTCTAGTACCAAAAACCAAGCACTGATTAAGCAGCCTACACTAGTTGTACCGATACAAGATTTTAGAGTTTTTAGGCAGACAATATTCAGGGAGCAAGAGCTGAACAACATACTATTATTTAGTCTTTGGGTTTTTTGCTTTTCATTGTTTTGGCTAAACCAACACCTTAGTGGGCTTTTAACAGTTAATAAATCTACTGTCTTTCAATTGTTAAATCAGATATAATAAAACTAGAGAACGTTTATCATTAATTAGTAAGAATAACAAGCATGCAACTTTAAAGCATTCCTCCCTGCCAAGCTTTTTAACATCCACCTACTCCAATATGTTAAAAAAACATTTGAAAGGTCACCAGCAATTCTTGATTTAATGATAAACAAATTGGTAGAAATGATGCAATTTGAGATGGGAAACTAGGAAGGATCTAAATAGTAATGGCCACAATGAATGGCTATTTGCAGCAACACATACACAGGACTTAGCAAATGAAATTTTAGCTCTCCCAAAAGAGAGGAAAGCCTTTGAAATTATTCCTTTTCTTATCAACCTCAATTCAGTCTTGTCTAGGTTTAAAGTTAATTTCTGTATTCCCAGTACTCTGTACATTCGTAAAATGCAAATATTCACATTTGCCACAACAGAAATTAATAGCTGAGCATGGTTAATATATTTTGCCATTGACAGGAATTCTCCCTGTGTACTTGTGTCTCTTGGAGGACAATGTTTTGCAAGATGATGTTGATTGAAAGGATTCATAACTGCCAATAATTATATGAAATCTTGAATTTTATTTAGGACCAGAAGAGTCTACTATTGACTTTATACAACTAGGGATGTTGTTCAGTCACTCTTGTATCTTGTCCAAATATTTGCAGGAGCCTTTACTTAAATGTCTCAGCTGAACCTGACAACTTCTGTTTTTAATGCCGAATATGTTTATAGTTTTATGTGCTGCTGAAGTTACAATTGACTGTTCTGAACTAGAGGAATTCTGACATTTTACCCTCACAGTTTCGTAGGACTCTTTATTCCCATAGGACACTGGATTACAGGCACAGGGCAGAGTTATCAACAAACTAATAATTCCAGCTCCAACTGCAAAAGGTCTTTTACTTCTTCAGTAATTGCTAGCATAGATAATTCTAGGTGATCTATTACTGCATACAAGTCATTTATTAAACCTAGGAGCTTTAGGTAACTACACTAGAAAGGCATTTACAGAAAAGATAGCAGCTTTTGTCTTTGAAGATTGTTGATGGACAGCATTCATCAACATAAGATGTTCCTCCTTTTTTGCCACTAGGCTAGTGCACAATGATTATTAGTTTTTTTAATTTACATATATATTTAAAAAAACAAACCCAAACTTGACAATCTGTTAAGATATGAAGTCTACCATCAGCTCTTTTTCCCCATGCAAGGAGATCTGTTCCTACAAACTAACTGCTAAAAAAAGCAATCCACAGGTTCACTTCAAATGCAGTCACTTCTTTCTACTTCGTATGAAGTAGACTAACAAATATTAACAGGCATAACTTAAAAAGAGGAACTCAAGACCAGCTTTATTCCTTCTGAAAAACTCTCACGCAGAACTAGGATAAAATTAGACAACAGGTTTTAAAACAAGATTTAATTTTGGTTCCTACTTGCAAGGTAGAACAACCTAGCAGGTTAACATTTGCCTCACTTTCTGCTAGAATGCAAAGTCACTCAAAGCTGAACAGACAGCTGGAAATGACAGTTTTGATCTCTGCAGGGAGACATTGGTAGCAGCTCAGCTTCCTCTTTGCTTTGCCAACCCTTCCACAAGAGAACTAAAAAAGGAACTGTCTGAGAGAGAGGAGAATAAGAGACTATTTTTGGGGAATTAGCTTTGTACACTCAATCACATGACAGCACTGTAATTTCTCTATCCCTTTCCATTAATTACAAGCTTTTCTTTGAATTCTGCTTATATGGACTGTTCTGTGAGTAGACATCTATCTACTGCATCTCTCTCATTTTCCATGGGGTCAATCTCCCTTACTGCACCCACTTCATAACTGAAAAGCCAATATATTTTGGAAGAATATACAGGGGAATAGAACTGGTAATAATCTTGCCCTGGTGCACAAGACTCAATGTGAGATTTGAATGAATTTTTAAAAGTGGTTTTAAACTTAGGAAAAGATATAGAGGTTCACACTGTGCTCTTGAATACTGCTACTTCAAAATGAAGACCATCTCAAGGAATTATGTGAAAGGTTGTTAAAGTAAGATTTACAGTGATGGGAATGCTCCTGTTTCCAGGCAGGTTGACTGAATAAATTTGTTGTGGATTTTTCTAGAAGAGAGACAGACTTTGACAGGCTATCTTCCTCCTGAGTGAAAGTGCACAGAGACAAGATCTCAGGTCTGCAGGTCTGTAGCAGATGTTTTTGATACAAAGAGATCTCAATCAAACATATCTGATTCCTGAACCATCACACTGTGCAATGTTAGACCCAGTTTCCATAGACCTTACGTCAAATGCTACTCAGAAAGCCAAGTAACTGTCACAGTCACTCTCCACTACATGATTTGCTGACATATGTGGTGCTCATATGTTGTTCCCAACCTGTTATCCTATATATTAACTGGTACAACGAGCAAATAGCTTTTGGTGTCCTTTTACTTACACAGGAACATACTCATTCTTTGGTTCACTGGTAATTATTAACATAGAAACATCAGAATTTATGATGTCTTGGAGATGCCATGAATCTGAGGACACTTGTCTGTAGATGTGCAGGCTCTCAAAAGGTAATTCCTACTGGGTGTTTACTTTAAAATCACTGCAAGATTAGAGATGAAGTTGTCAATAGCTATCAACCAAGTGTCCTCCCTGGAGTCTTAAACAGTAAGGATGAATGCTCCAAAGCCTTGTAATCATAACCAAGATGAAAGGACTCTGCTTCCTATTTTAATAATTCAGTCATAACAGTAGCTAAGAATTTTGGCAGGTCTGGTAGAAAGCTGTTCTTTCAACTGAAAAGAATGATGGAAGTAGTCTGGGTGGTCCAGGACAGCATTCAGACAAAGAAAGCAACGAGTGCTGAGTACAATGAAAAAAAAAAGTCCTTTGGTACAACAAGTACAGAAAGGTACCATGAAGAACAATCAAACAAAAACAGGCATGAAATGTTCCATGCACAGGACACTGCCAGCAACTAACAGAGCAGACAAAGAGTACTGCAGCTTCTAATGGAAGGCAGATTCTGATGTGGAGACAAATCATCTGGAGAATTCAGCCCAGAAATAGCTCACTCAGCTATTGCTCAGGCATGCAGGCACACTGTGGGCACAGGAAAAAAATATACTAGTACAGAGAAGGGTAGATGACAGACAGCCTCCTGAGTTGTGAGAGATAAGATGCTGTGGGTTAGGTGTACATAATCCCTATGAAGGGATTTTTCTCATGATCTCAGCTACCTTGGGTTCTCCTCCTAGAAGTAGGCATGCAGTTATTGGGATGTTCAAAAGCAAGGGGGGGTGAGAGGGGAGGGGAAGAAAAAAAAAAAAGCTGAGTGCAGAGAGACAGAGTATTCACATTTTAAAGCTATAAAGTCATTTTAAACTCTCACTAAACTGAGTTATTAAGCATCCATAGCACATCAGAGAGTGGAACAAACTTCAATTACTTGTATGACTGTGTATCTTTCATAGATGCATAAAAGTAGTAAGGTAAACCATTTTGTGCTATCAAAACCCCTCCTTAAAAACAATCCTTTACAATATGCCAGTTATATAATTCTGCATGACTATAAATCTAACATCCTTTGCTATGCTTAATTATTAATTAGCACAGATGGTATACATTTACAAAAATGCATCCAGTCAAATTCTGCCATTGTTACCCTGAACAGTTGGGAAAAAGCCTTAGGTTTGAAATATTTATATACAATTTAATGAAAAAAATAATCATCACTGAATCAGTAATAACACATAACTCTATGAGGTATCAGATTGTAATCTCAAGTTTAAACAGTTTTCTTTAACAGCAATCTATATGTAATGTATAGGGTTTTTAGCTATTTGTACAACAGCCTAGTGTGTATTTAATGTACCTTTTTGATGCTGGGGAGAACATCATACTGTGTACAATACTGTCCCACAGGACATTCGAAGCAAAACAATGAATATATTAAAATAATTAGATAAGGAAGCAGAAGCTGGTATCCTTGATTGTCTACAGGACAGTGAAATTCAAGAAATTTTCCCCAAAAGATGAACCAAGGAAAAAGATGAGCACACTTCAGAATTCTCATTTTATGATTGGTTCTTGCTTTAAGCAAGCAGTGAACATAGGCAGTACTCACACCCTGAAAGCTTACCTTCTAGTAAGTCTCTTGCCAGACCTGGTTCTGCCCCTGTGGACCGAACAAAGTCTGACAGGACTGCATCCATATCAAGAGTCATGTGATCATTCAGAGATGCTGCCAGATATGCAGCAGCAGCAGTAGGACTCACTGGTTGGCTAGAAGGCATCCATCTGCCAAGAAGAAAAAGAGATAGATTTTTAGCATGTACTTGAAAATTATGTAAACCACATTTTTCCTTCTTCCAGAAACAAGACTATTAAAAATGCTAAAACATTCAAGTTACAGGGTATTATAATAAACAGCATTCATCACCCATCTCTGCCTTAGCCTAGAAGCTGTTATCACTCACACTGGAAGGTTTTCTCTTTCTTCACATTTCATATTTTTATTGACTTTTCTTATATGCAGCTGGTAAATAATGCTGCAACCTGAAGACTCCAATCCAACTAAACACAGGCACTGTTAATTCAAAACACAATCATCCTACCAGTGCTACTGCTCATACACTGAAGCTTGGGAAGCATTTAAATGTTTGGCTAGCATAGAGCTCTTTTGTATTACTTACTGATATTAACATATACAGTACCTAGCCGGGGAAGGGAGCACCTTACCTAGGGCATGATCACCCAGGGACCCCTTAGGAATCACATCGTATTTTGCCTCAAGTCAAACATGACACAACATCTAGACAAATCCATGACACAACTTCTTGCCAAATCCACGGCTAACAAAAATACACCTGCCCTACTGCATTTTGTGCCTGCATTTTGTCCCTGAAAAAGTGAAACCCATCCTTTTAGGCAATGTTCTTTACAAATATCAAATAAAAATTAAAGCAGGCACTTCAAGAGTAGTGGGTGCTACACAAGCTATTAAGAGAGCTGGCATTCAAAACATAGTTACACTAAAGGTATCTCTGTACTGCTCCCCTGCCTGCATCTCTACAGAAATACTGTCAAGCAAAGAAAATAGGATGAAGTTAAATGATAAACATACTCTTTTGCTTATGTTGTGTTATTTTCATGTTTGTTATTCATCACTGGTCAAAGTTTACCTTTGAATAGGAATTAAGTTTTCCTGCTAATTCCTCCTCATAGGTTCAGCTTCAACTTTGCCATGTGCCAAGGGTAACGTCTAGCATGGAGATTTCCTACAGGTAGCAGATGATATTGGTTGACACTTGCTTGTACCACAGCTACAGAAAAATAAGCTGTGAAAGAAATTGGAAACCAGCTCATTGCACTGTTCCTCAAAAGAAATAGTCCTTTCTTACTCCATGTACAATTATCTGGTTATATTTGACCTTAAAAATGAAGTGACTTTGCTTTCTTAGAAATTGCCTCAGATAGAACACAAACACCATTTACTTTCTTCCCCCAAAGGGTGGGGCCCTTGTCAGCCTCAGCCATGAGGATTGCCTGCAAAACCCAACTTACTCCAACAAATTGAAAATGTGAGGGATGTGGTTACACAATTCCCCTTTTTGCAACATCAAAGCATATAACACTGTTGCTAATCCTACCCACTTTACAGTCTTGTGGCCCCAACACTGTATGTTTTATATCACTTCTACATTTCTATTTTTATACAATTTACACAACTGTATCATGAAGTTGGTGCTGCATTAGAACAGCAAGGGAAGGTGATCCTTTCCCCTCTTTTCAGCCCCTGAGAGACTCATTTGGAGCTTTATATCCATTTCTGGCTCCCCAACGCAAGAAAGACATGGAAATAATGGAGCAAGTCCAATGAAGGACCAGAAAGTACACATCTGGATTACCACTGGACAAGGGAAACACTTCTGAAAAGTAATATGAGAATGTAGTAATAGAAGGAAAGCTGGAAATATTGAAGCTAGTTAAAAAGGAATGCAGACACTACAGGATGATAACTACCTTAGTGGATTATAGCCAGTTTGGCATCTAGGCTTTGTAGCTGAATCTGTTTCAGTGTAAATGCAGGCCAAAAATCCTACTTTTATTTTAAAATATGCTCATAAATAGATCCACTGTACTAAACAGCACTAACATCCATACAAAAAGATCACAAGAGACCGCATACAACTAATTTCTTTAGTGACTAAGAGAAAGAATAAGTCTTTACCAGCAGGATGGAAATAGATGGATAAAGCTGAAAGAACCTGCCACAGGTGAACAATACAAAGCATGAATGAATTTCAGATAACAAGCAAGAGTGACTCAGTAGTATAATGACTGCTAATTTAAACCACACCAGCTGGGCACTCAAGTACAGGACACTGTTACGAGTTAAACAGAAACTACCTGAATAATCTCTCTACTGAAATGCTCACTCTAATGAATTTGAAAACCTTCAAATGTTTCTGAAAATCTTAATTATTTTGAATTAATCTCACATTTGACAATTGTTTCCTTGATCTTTGCTTGTTTCTTTAATCCTGAAGGTTTAAACTTTGGCAGTTTAAGGTCAATATTTGTTTAAAAAACAATAGATGATTAGATGTATAGATGTATAGCCCTTCATAAATTCACGTCACTTATTTCTTCTCTTTTTGATACATTTGTATACTTCTAAGTAAATTACTGCTTGCAGAAAGAATACCTTATTTTCTTGTTCTTCTTGGTTCTTTGTATTCAAATGGCCCAGCAGTTTGATAACTACATACAGATTTCCTGTTGCCTGGGATTTCAAAGGGGTTTGTGTGTGTCATATTGACACACAAAACCAGAATCCAGATTTTAGCTACCACAAGCCACATGTCATTTGCAGATGAGTGTATTACCCAACCACTCAGCACCACTAGAGTGACTGCACTAAATCAGTAATATGTATTTATGTATCACTTCTATAAAATATATCCCTAGGAGACATCTACTCTAGTGACTGTAAGTCAAAACTGAAACACTAACTTTGAATTCTGAAAGGAAAAGCTTCAGCAGAAACAACCTTTCCCAAAGGAGAAAAAAAGAAGAAATGATTTGTTGAAAGGTATATA
This sequence comes from Bucco capensis, assembly GCA_013396975.1. Classification (NCBI taxonomy): domain Eukaryota; kingdom Metazoa; phylum Chordata; class Aves; order Piciformes; family Bucconidae; genus Bucco; species Bucco capensis. The sequence goes on along the minus strand of VWZO01016436.1, from coordinate 598,904 downwards.
TTTTTGCATATGATTTTTTTTCTGATTCTTTTTGTTTGTTGTTTTTTAACAAGTATTAGTATAACTATAGGATTTCATCCTGGAAGCTTTTTTTTTTTTTTTTTAAATCAGCAGAAAAATAACCAGGAGGAAGAACTCAGTTTTAGAGAAATTTCAAAACAGAAGCTACATAATGCAAAGTCTTCTAAAATTCCAGCCTGACTGATGACAGCTGTGTATCACAGTGTGCTACTCTCAAAATCTAAAATAAACTTAAATTTTCAGGAAAATTACTCAAAAGCATCTCTAGCTATGAGAAGAAAGGTGTACAGATTTGTAATTCATTTTTATTTACCATGATCTAGTAATTGGAAGTAGGAAAAAAACTACTTGAGGTTCAGAGAAAAGTTATATCAAAGAGGAGTTTGATTTCACGACTTTGACTTCTACAAAATCTCTCTAATATTGGCCTAATTGCATGACACTGATGCTGCCTACCAAAAGCACACTCCAGCCCTCCAGGAATTCAAATTTGACCATAGATCACTGGACACAAGGCAGCTTTTTCACAGAAACCATAAAGCTGCTTAAACCAAAACATGCTCAGAACAGATCTCACAGATCACAGTGGACTTTATTTGCAGTTAACAGCAGATATTTATGCTCAGACACCTGTATCACAGAATTTTAAAGGCCAATTTGCAAAGAGCATATCTCAAGTATTTTACTTTTACACTTTATATTCATCAAATTAGAGATTTCTTTGCCAGCCTCACACGTTGTTTTAAACGGACTTCTATTTTCAAATAGCTTTCAGTTTTAGCTGCCAAGAACATAAAGATGAAAGCCAGTTTTTAACCTAATAATCAGAAGAATGTCTCCCATAGAACTAAAAGTATGTTACACACTTTGATCACACATGAAGCAGACCTAAAATTTGCAATCTGTTTTGTATGACTAAGTCCACGCTGCTCCCAGAACTCCAATGGAAAAAAAACACCTATTATTCAGGAAACATATCTGTACAAACTGTACCATCTAAGCTATTGTACACTTCACCAAAATGCTCCTTAAAGCCTCTGTACTGACCTAGAAAGAGCAGCTCCTACGTCATAAAAACACCTTGAGTCTGACTCCATCCAAATGAGCTGCATTTGATTGAGTTCTACCACCAGAATGGCAGACACCTTGATTTAGAGGCACCCCATATTTATATTCTAGAAGGACATGCAGGCACAAATCATTTGCAGTAATAATCACCCAGATCTGCAAAATGTGTAAAAAATTCTTTAAAAAGTTCTTGGATGGGTACGATCTTGACAGCAGATACAGTTACAGTAATGAATTCAAAGGCATTAGTTGAAGCAGCCAAAAAGGATGCTAACGATCTAAAAGGTAACACACACTAGACTAAATAGCAAAAGTGGGGTATTCTACATCAATACTAAACCATGGACTCTCAAAATATGTAAGATAACAAGGCAACATTTAGTAACTAGTACAACTCTGGCCCACCTACCTTCTCAAGTATAAAGCATCAGAGTTATTGGAACAAAAGGTGAAGAACAAAACCAAAAAAAATAAAAGCTCCAATCAGGCATTATTACTATGGCTTTTTCTATACAATGGAACTCAGGAAAATTAACTCAAATTAATTTAACTGGATTTGCCCACGTCCATTAAATTCCTTTGCAAATACTTTCATCTGGGAATAAAACGTGGCTTTAATTTGGTTTAGCTCATCTTGCCTTCAAAGTGAATTAAACGAAATGCACTGGAGGCCACTTCAATTATGAATGGGAGACTGCACACAGAGATTTGGTGGGATTTAAGCTGCCCTTTTTAAATGCCTACATTTAGTTGGCTTGCATCAATTTTCCTCAGTATCTTGTGCAGACAAACCCTGAACTGCTACATTAGATGTGAAGTGAAAAATAGAGAATGAGGGAAAGCTATACTGAAGAATCCCCAGTCAACACACTAAACCCCCATGGGAACCACTGAAGAAGAGCTACTATCCAAGAAAAGAGAATTATTCAACTATTTTAAGTTCAGTTATAACCTACTATTGGATGCTAAGATAAAAGAAAGGAGAAAACAAAGCCTGAAAAAGTCGTGCTGTGTCACAGTTCCACTGAAGAAACATTAGGGAAAGCTACAGACACCCAATACTTTAAAATACCTGAATCCCCATAAAATGTTCTGAAACACCTACTGTCACTGATACCAACAAAGAGAGCCTGTACTTGCACTCTGCCACTGATGGCAGCCTAGCAAAAAGCACAGCACTAGTCCTACATCAGATGCACATGCACAAGGATTAAGTCATCTGCTCAGATGTTCTGCTGGAACATTCTACAACTGTATTTTCAGAGGGTTTTCATAACACTATTGTTCTTATTTAAGAATGATTACATTCTCAGATGGGAAAAAAAGTCATAGATTAACGAGTCCACAGAAATCAGGATCTAAATCTGAACTAAATTGACACGCACAAAACAGAGATTTTTCCAGGTAAGGATCCTATACATCCCTTCATCAGTAATTTTTCGTGATAAAACATCGTGTTTTTGCTTTCATGCAGGACAACAGATAAAGAGAATGAATGTAAGAAAATTACCATATTTCCCTTATTTTATTCACAAGGGCCCTCATAGTGTGTTAATTGTATTCTGGCAGAAAGCAGCAGTACAAGAGACAAAGGCAATGACATTGATAAAATTGAAATTCCTGTAAAACAAAAGACTTTCATTTTATATCAAATTCAGCTATCAATTATTCTTTTATCTGAGAGAGTGATAAAGAAGTAGGCAGTATTATACTGTACTGTACTGGAATTACAACCATTAGAGTTCCAAATGTTATTCTAAAGTCTCTTAATAAACACATTTTCATTAAGTAATGCGTATCTCTTCCACTAGACTATCTCTCCATAGAAGCAAGATGAACAAGCTAGATTTTTGCCTCATTCAGAATTTTGTGCCTTCCCCCCCCTCATTTTCCTCGTTTATAAATTTTCCATGATGCTGTAAAAATATTTTTTCCAAATATACAACATATTCCTCCAAATACCATCATTTCAAATAAAGAAAGTATGCTGGCCAAAACTTTAATCTTAACACAGTTTTCTCTCACAAAACCATATATCATATAGTCTGCATGCATAAAATTTACTTCAGTGACTAAAAAGCAAGATGTCTGAATAAACACTGCTAGATATATATACTGCAGAGATTCACTCTTTTTTTCAACTCTGCCTTGCATTAAAAAATGAAGCATTTGGGCCTATAGGCACCACAAAATGCATGCAGCTCAACAACCAACACAACAAACACTAGCTTAACTTTCTTAAATTTTGAGTTAAATACCCCCCCCCATTTCTACGTTGCAAATTCTAAAATTAATTGTCATAGCAACAGGAATCTAAGTCTTCACTTCTAATGCAGATCATCTTTTCCATCATGTTATTCATGCATAACCCCTAAGCTTCTGATCTGCATTGTATTACTTGTAACAGGGGTGTGGGGAGAGGAACAGAAGACCCAGGTATGGCACGCTGGCATGCAGTGGTCTGGAAGCAGCTCAACCTCAGCCTCTGCTCTGCTGCAAGCTACTTCCTCCAATACTTTCATTTAAGAAAAAATAGCTGTTGCTGAAAAGCCAGACTGCTAAGATTAGTTCTCCTATTAAGGCTGCTCATTCTTGAGCTGTAAATAGAGACACAGTTGATTAAAGGTAGTTTTAAGTAAGATTTTAGTTTGACTTACAACTAAGTAAGAGTTCCTTGAGGCGTGTGTCAGATGGGCACTATGCTGCTGGTTTTTGGTGAGGAAAACAATCCATTTTTGACACAGTAGAAGGTATGAATAAGCAAAATTTTGTCCCCTGAGAAATCTGGAAAAAAAGAAGTAGTATATAAAGCATTGCACTTATTATATTTGAATAACAATAACTGGCAAAAAAGTCAACTTTACCTTTGACCTTAGGAGCCTAAGGGATACTACTCTCAAGTTAGGTTTAAAAGAAAGATTATTTCCCTTTGCATATCGTCTACCCCTTTCTCAAGTGCAAGTCTTGCTGCTTGCAAATACATAATCCAATTACTAGAAGCTTCACCTTGTTCTTTTAAATGGCACTTACAATCACTTTCACTGTTTCCTTTTTATTAATCCATTCACAAAACTGATATGCTTGTAATTGAGCCTAGGCTTACCAAAATAAAGATTTAACAGATATCTGCTCAAACTCTTTCAGTTACGGAAAATATTCCTTCTGATAATGCATTTCAAGCAGGCAGAATTACAACAATTTTTATGAATTTGTAAGAATTATGATAAAAACCAGAACATTATTTCCTAGAATACATATGGAAATAATAAAATCTCAGTAGATAACAGTCATTATGCAAAAAAATCCCAGTTGTCTGTGTAACAACTCAGCTGTAACCAAGTGTTCGTGAGCTGCTATATCATACTTAAGATTCCTAGCTTTATTCTTCCTTAACAAATGATATATGTTCATGCAAGAATTTTACATCTGACCAAAGAATTATCTTCAGTTCTTTGCTGGAACTTATGAATGTAATACATCACAGATATCCTCACACAGAAGGAGATTATTTTAAGGTTCAGAACATACAAAGAATCATTTCATACATTGCAAAGGCAATACAAGAAGCAGTCAAACTGTATTTGCCCACAATACTCAATCACCACCACAGAACTTAAAAAACAAACAAACAAAACAAAAACAACCACCCAAACCCAACAACTGTGAACCCTCATCAACTTAAAGAAATAACTTTTAATAGCTCTAACACTTTCAAAGATAATTCAGCTGCAAAGGATAGAAATAACCATCAAGTGTGACTATGTCTCAACATTTCCATGTATAGCATGTTAATAAACTGAAATATCTACACTACGAAAATGAAACTCCTATTAGCTATGGGGAAATAATTAAAACCTCTTGCTATGCAGCCTTCAAAAACAAATGATGATGTTTCTGCCACGTAGATGTAACTTTTATCACTGCCCTGGAAACAATCAGTCAACACATACTCCTTTTTTCAGCTACATATTAACAAACAATGATTTAAACACTTTTATAGTTTTGTTCAACGCACCAGCTGGATGCAAAACTAAACCTGTTCCATTGCTAGTCCCTCCAATAACTTCTACGTGAAGTTAGCAAAGAAAATAAGGAAAAACAGATCAAAGATTAATTTCAAAGCAAGTTGATCTCAAACATGCTTTTTTCAGAGTGACTCTTAGCAAAATCAACCAAGGCCAGATGACAGAGAAGTTCTTCATTAAGAATGAATATTCATAGTCACATTCTCAGTTTTCCCCTACTTCTGTTTGTCATTTCAAATTAACCACTGACAAGGAGCTGAAGAAGCTTCCTCCACTCAGTTTTCAGAAGTACCTCAATTCTCTTCTGAGACTCTTATACAATTCTGTCCTAAATTCAAAAGGGATCCCATTTTCCACTTCTGCTTCTGACACAGGACTGAAATACTGAAATACTTCCCACAATATTCCCAGCGACTTAGGGCCACCCACACATTGCTGAAAACCTTCTCTGCTCATATTCTGTTGAACCTGGATCAGTGTCTCCCCACAAAGTCTCAAGTGTGTTCACACACACTTATTTTTGTTTCATGCATGCAATCTGAAGTAGTTTATGGACAAAAGCATTATGTTTTATAACAGTTTTGTGCTTATGTTTTCAGAAGACTAGGCTTCTTCTATAGAAGTTCTACATTCAGAACAAGGCCTTACCTACAGTTACACTGTTCAGTGGTTCTTTGCAAAATTTCACTTAGCTCAAGCAACGTGTGAAGGAAAAGAGGTCTCTAATAATAAGAAAACAAACCTTGACAGACACCATCTGCCTACAGCTCATCTACAACCAGTTAATTTTTCATGTTCTTGCAGACAGCTTTGACAGTTATGTTATTCCCCAGTGTAAAACAGTATTTCAATGATGTAACTTTTTAATGACCAGTTCTTGAGTCCAGTCTGAAGAGCTAGCATAAATAGATTTTATTTTACTGAACGTTCATCACTTGAAAAATCCCTGTAACCACTGCATAAGAAACATCTATTGCTTCACCTTTTTCCTAAATCTCTATAGTCTGTCAAAATTTACTGATCAAGAAAAAGATTCCTCCTTTAGCAAAAAAAAAATTTGTTTACTCTGACTAATGGTTCTTCAATGTGAAAAAATGGAACACATTTCTCCTCTCCTTGGCTTATGTTAGTTTGACTCATAAAATGTGTGCAGGGGATTGAGCTGACAGGGATATGAAGGCAGAAGCTTAAAGGCCATCAAAAGTGTTAGCATTATCTGCTTTCTGTAAATAGTCTTATTGATGCAATTCTCCAAGCATCCTTTATCTTCTTGTACACAGAGATTAGAGAAAGGCTCAAATGCTTAATTGTATGTCAAGTGCACAGTCAACACATTAAGAGTTCAGTATAGTCTTTTTAAAATGGAGTCTTCAGCATATTCATGCCTTGAGGTAGACAATTCAGCTGCTATTTTAAACACAAGGCTCAGACTGCTATGCTTCAGCTTCACTTTCCATTGTTCCTCACACCAGGGCAAAGCACATAATGGTGATTTTTCCACCTTCCCCTGAAAAATATTAATCCCACAAACTGGTTGATCCCATAGCTTCAGTGACAAATTGATGGGAAAGTTCCCTCTCTTACAAGTTCCCTCAAAATAACAGCAAAATTGCACTTCTGAGATTCAGATTATGTACAAAAGGCAAGTCCTTTTAAGTCCTTAGACGCACGTGATGTAGAAAGCATAGCAAGTTACTAGTTTGCTAGGCATTCATATAACATGCTGGAGTTCAAGAGTAAATGTACCTCAGTGGATTTGCAATGCTCTCTCTGACTTCTAGCAGAGGCAAAGCTTCAGATTGTCTGATTCTGGCCATTTTTTCAGCTAAAAGTGCTGTTGAGGAACCAGTCCTGGCAGAAGGAGGGAATGAAGTCCTCCACTGCCAGGCCATGTCACACAGTTCAGCTAGATTTACTTCCACATCACTGATTCGAAAATAATCTGTTCTAAAACTAACTGAAACATATCCCAGTGGTCTTTGGTAGCCTCTGAGGATATTAGTAGTATTAGTCCAGTTCATGTAAGAGGTATATATTAATTCATATGCTGCTGTGAAATATCACTATAGAAATTATTAGAGAAGACATACACTAAATCAATTTTTCAAAACTTGTCAGAGACCTCTCACATTCCACTTAGAGATATGTGGGGGGACAATACTAAGACATGAAAGCAATTTTCTTCAGGAAATAGAAAACAGCAAGCTTGGTCATTTGTGCCTTTGTCCTGGCTTACTAAAGGTTTGTTTTGTCAACTGACAGCATGCAACACATTCTTCCATCACCTGCAGAAAGCAACTAAAGAAGCTGATCAAAACAATCAGGAGTGGCAACAGTGCAAGCAGCAGAGAAATAGGGTTACTCCCATTTTCCTGTTCAGTTTTGCAGAAACCTAATTGAAAGGTGATCATTACCATCAACTAGTCAAATATTTAAACTTGCAGTTGAACTAAGCTTGTGTCACCAGTATTTGTACTGTAATTGATACAGAAACAGATCTGGTTGTGTGCAATACAATATATGCAACTCAGAAACTACACAGCAGCTACAGTTTTCTTATGTATAACATCAATGTTTTCTTTGATGATGATCTCTGAAGACTAGTGGCTTTAACTACAAGAAAGAAAAAACATCACTTTCACAAACAGATTTAATCCAAAGTGATTTAGCTTCAAAGAACTTCTTAGGTAACTTCAAACAGTCCTGAAAGTGACCTGTCATTTTTTACACAGCTTATATGACTGCATATCTAGTCCCCCATATACAAATCCACATCTGTTTGATTAGACTGTCTCCTAAAGTAAAGCCATAGCCAAAAGGCCCAAAATTATGTAAGCAACCACCAGCAGGAGGTTGAAAATTTTGCTCTGTATCTCCTCTGTAATTCAAATGATAGAATTAAAAGCTCTGACTAAAATGTCCTCAAAGAGAAAGACATTCCAGAGGATTTATAATTTCCATTGCTACTTATAGATAAGCAGTAAACCTTACCAGAATACTTTACCTCTTGAAAGTCAGACACTTTACAGAATGTCACCCCTGAAAGTCGACCCTGGAATTCTCCCTGTCCTATCAGTCCTTCTCCAAGCCACTACAAGAATTTAATAAGTGACAGATTTACTCTCTTCTTTCCATACACTGAATCAATCCATCAAACACGAAGACATCAGTGAGGGTGTTTTTTCCCCACACCAAGAAGAGAAGTTAAGTACTAGCACAGCTGAAGCAATTTAAGTTTCTTACTGGAGAAAAGGACCTGAACTGCTAGTGTTATAATCACTTGTCCTTCCAAACACAGAAAAGAAATAATGAAGTAATGTCTGTAATGAAAGGATTGCAGATAGGTCAATAGATTCACCTTGCCCTGGCTGAACACAGGAAAAATGCAGAGTATGTACTGTTCTAAGGAGTGCTAATGGAGGTAAGGAAGAGCAGGAAGGAACTACAGTCGTGTTTGGTTTTTTTTTTGTCTCCTGCATCTATATTTCAAACAGTCTGAAAAAATACTGAAATCTTTTTCAGCTACCTTGCTCACTGTATGTAGAGGCAGAAAGATGAAACTTAAGAGTTTAGTTTTTATAGCTCTCTTGCTCTCACTTAACTTTTTCCTCGACATGACTAAGATGCCTGTAACATCAAACAGCACAATATACACTATTTACTTTAAAGAGAAATAGTGAAGAGAAATACTTCAGTTTTATATATCACTTGCAATTTGCTGCACTGCTTCAGTGAAGGAAAAAAAACATCCAGTATTCTTGCACAAGGGCATGGAGCTTTAAGAAAAGAAAAACAGCACTTTGGTTGTAAAAGGTAGCAACAGAGGTCATTGTAAGAGTACAGCAGAAGCCACACTAAGCAACATACAGTCCCGTGACCTTCCAGATTTACAAATAGCTACAATATTTTTCAGAACTAGAAGGCAGCTCTTAATGCAGGTGCTGATTTCTTCAGTTTTATCTGGACTCATCTATCTCTCTCTAGTTAAAAACAACATACTATCACCAGCATGCTCTGAGACAGTTAACATCTCTGAATTCACAGAAACAAGAAATCAATTCCATATGCAGAAAACTTATTTGGAAAATTGTATCAGCTTTGTGGGAAATGCTTCTGGGAGCAGCAGAAAGAAGGAAGCCTTATTTTCTTTGCATTTCTGTCCTTGAATAACCTGCATATCCCTGAGTTAGTCCAGGACCACGTATGCCCTAGACTGTCCAGACTGCAGTCAAACAGTATGGTTCTAGCTTGAGTCTTTTTCTCCACCAGCCACAGACTTTAATAAAATTCTTACAGAATTTGTGAACTTTGATAATTGTAACTATTTTTCAATTTGTACACAAGTTTCAGGGGAACTGAGAATAATGATACACGGATGGATGGGCATTATTCTCATTAGAGAGACTGTTAGAAAAGCAGACTAAAAATGCATTCCCCTTTTCATGATATCTGATAGCAGTTCAAGACAGCATGTCTGTGAGTTTGCTAGTATGACATTACTCAGTGATATCTGACTTCAAAACATCATTTCCAGATCAGTATAACCCTGCTTTGTAGATCCTAATGGCAGAGTTGAGAAGCCTTTCTTTTTCACAAGAGATGGAAAAACACAGTGCAAGGATTTCTGAACCCCTAGTATGTAGCCTATGTAGCCAAATAAGTCAATCTACAAATAGTTCTCCCTGGACAGTTAACAGATACAGACAGGCTCTACCAAGATGCTCTAGCTGCACTTTGGAGTCTCACTTAACTATTTTGGGAGTCTTGGATCTTGATTCCAGGAACATGGTCAAAGTCAGATAATATAAATGCTCTATATTTCATATAGTGTGGTATTGCCATGTACCAACAATTACATATTAAATACATATATACTGGTGTATCAATACACTGTAGGGCAGGGAGCCATCTTCTCCCCACAGCCCCGTGCAGCAGAAGTAGTTTTATCACTTTTCTTTCTTTGAAGAAGTCAACTGTTTCACCTATTTATCAGTAACTACAAGAGAAATGGGAGGTTTTGTCTCACTGGTTCAAGAACATGGCCTGGAAATTAAGAGGCACTTAGCACATCTCAGTTTTCACTATAACACTATTACCGAAGTAAAGTAATAACTTATAATCCTATTTTTTAATTGCTTGGATTTTAGAAGCTCAATTTTTCGGAAGAATAAATTTATTTTCCATACAGCTCTGCTTAGCTCCAGCTTTCAAATAAAATCTGCATAAATACTAGGATATGTTATGCCCTTTTCTTACTTCTTTCTAATGAATAAGACATTTTTTTTCCCTATTATTTTTAGAGCACACTGAGAATTCCCCGAGTGCTTGTCCTTCCCATACTGCAAAAGACTTGATACAACAGATAAAGTAACTGGACAATCATTGACTGTGTTATTTTTACTGCCCTCATGAGTGGTTCCAATCTTACCAACTTATAGAGTATCTCTATTTCACAAGAAGTATTGTAGATGTCAGATAGCATTAAAGAACATACAAGTGTCCCTTAGTGTGTTTAAGGTCTTGTCATTTCCTACTACAAAAGCTGTTCTTCATAACCAGGGGTAGTGACTAGTATGGCTTGGGTGGCATCTCTTTGGTGATATTTTAATCACAGAATCAGAAGTGTATTTAACAAATTGGCTCATTCCACCACAGCATTGAGCAATTCAGCAGATGCTTTTAGAATCAATGAGAAAAAATAGACAATAATCAAATGGTAAGAGCCTGGCATATAAAGCTACTAGCATATAGAGTAGTAACCAATATTACCTGAAATCAATATTGAAGAAAGTAAACCACATGAGCCATTCAAAAGGTATGACTCCTGAGAACCAAGTTTAGAATTTTTTTCAGTTTAATTAGGCACAAAATGTGGAAAGATTAGAGTCTAACTTGTCTTGCATATCTGCATATCTCTATTAGACCACTTGACTTGGTGCATCCTTACAAGGCCCTGAGAAAACATGTGTGGGAATTGGGATAACGTAGAAGTGGGAGTCCAGGAAAACCTGAAGAAATGAAGGCAACTAAGAAGGGAAGGCACGAGAGAGAGAATTATTGTCATGAGGAGTGGGGACAAAGGCAACACACCTATAGCAAACTGTAGGCTTCATTAGTCTCCACTGCTGTTGAACAAGTTGTTTACAGTGAACTACAAATCCAAGGTTAAGCTTCAAAATTAGAAGCAAATGAAATCTATTAAATGAAGGCAACAAGGCAGATACTTTTTCCATGCTGCATTGCTGTGGATTGTTAGAAGTTGTGTTAGGACTCTTTCACAGTTACAGTGAACAATGACAGGAAATTATTTTTGCAATAATGGAAAATTGATCTCTAAAAGGTATTTTCTTACCCCGACATCCCTACACATTGACTTTTCATTTTACAATCAAATTATTAGGATTCATAGCAATGAAAAAGACAAGGCCCAGCCTTCAACACCAGGGCAGGGTGCAGAGGAATCTCACAACAGCATTACTGCTGCTCCTTATAAAGGTGTTACAAAACATTTCATGCATGTCAAATATAATAACAGATCACACACACAACGTCAGAGCTTCCAAAGTCACAAATATGCACAAAGCCTTCTATATCTGTATGAGGATATTGCAACACATTGTTCATTCAAGCAAAACCAGCAGAAATTTGAACACTGCATGACCTTGAGGCCATGGTTCCCCCAATAGTATGAACAACCAAATGTGCTAGAAAAACATCCTGGCCTTAACTCCCTGTAGGTCAAATTTAGTAAATGCAAGAACACAGAGTTTTCACTCAGTTCTCTTGTGCATAAGCATTATAAATCAGTCTGTAATGATATCCTCAATCAGGTATTTTCATTCAAGATCCCTTCTATTAAACATTTTGCAGAATCACCAGTGCTCACTTAACCAGTAGGCTTTTTTCAAATGTTCACACCCATGCAAGTGCAGCCCCAGGAATTTGACTTACTGTAACCTTTTGAACCTCTTGAAGAGAGGTTCAGGGTTTGTTTTTCCTTCCATACTCATCTGTTAGGTACACTTATATCTCACAAAACTTTAATGAGCTTAGTTTAAGAATGTACCTGTAAAGTGTGCAATTGCTATACTATTTTTAAAAAGGAGCCAAGGAAGATAGTATAGTTTAAAAAGCACTATTAATTTTGAGTCCCTGCACTTTATTACCATTTTATAGGGTACCTAGTAACTCAAAATTAAAAATCTAGTTACATGTACTTAATTTTCATTATAATGTTCAAGACAGAGACAGACTCTGTGGTGTCAAATCAAGAATACAGACCACAGTTTCTCATACTTTCCTTAAGTACATGGTAGAAAGTAATTATTTTCAGCCTAATTTATTTTGCTGCTTTAACTTATTGAAGGCCCCCTCAAGCCTCGTGTGGTAGAGGAGGAAAAAACAGTAGGGAAGAACTCAATATAGCACTGCTGCCAGGGAATTGTTATTCATAACATACTTCCAGGGAGGATGAAACAATTGTGTGAAAAGTTTGGTTTAAGCAGTGTGTTTAACATTACTGAGAAAATCTGTAGAAGAAGCAGTGACAAAATGCAACTCACCATGGTAAGTTCTATATGCAGAAATCTCCCTTCTCTCCTGCATTCCCTATCTCATTTTGGTGAAGCAAATGAAGCAGGCATCCACACAGGTAAACACAATTTCTCCCTAGAAAAAGGGCAGACAAGTTGCAAGTAAATGGCGATTTACAGCAGCTGATAATCAACTAACCACTACTTAGCAAATGCACTGTTCAGTTCACTGACCTTACCAAGGTTATTACTATGGGAATCTTTCATTTAAGTCTCACAATAGGTTGCATCATGCTATTACAGAAAGAACTGTTAAGAACTATAAAAGCAAAGAACTAAGCCCAAAACAGAGCTTCTGCAGTGACAGATCAACTGCTGCAGTAGTTTAACATGGCAAAGATATGGATGGTTTTAGGAACTTATTTAGCATCCAAGCTTTAGGAAGCACAGCTAAAGATTCATTTAGTGAGTAACACTGCATCATCCATCAGCTCTATGTTGTTGCCACAGGCAATAGGCATGCTGTTATCTTGTTAATAATTTTAGTTGGTTTCTTTGGTTGGCTACACTCAATTGTTGTCAACCAGAAACCAAATGAAACTCTTCTTTTCTTTGTAAGGCTTTTATACTCAGCATTTCAACACAACAAAATGACAGATGCTAATCTGGGGGGTGGAAGGGATGTTTATAGCTACTTACAGGAATGAGGTAGGTAGGCCCCTGTTTCTGTTTCTAATATGATTACCTATTTAGAAAGGCAGGTGGCAACTGTCCAGGTGATTTTACTTCCAGTGTTGAAGCTCTGCAGTATCATGTGCCTGTGAGAATGGAGAGAAAACCAGAACATATTTTACTGATTTACTCCAGAAGTGACACTGTAAAGTATTGTTCTGTATCCATTTATCATTCAAACCACACACCCCGACCCTGGAATCTTAATCTGCAGCACTATTACAGAGAAACAATTTCTTCCTCTCTTTAGCTTTGACCATTCCCATGATTAAAATAAATACATCAGTATCACTGTTAAGATCACAATAGCTCTTCCATCAAGAATTTCAGTCAGAGCCCAATACAATTCAGGTTAATCAAGAGGAACACTCATTATCAAACAGAGAAAAAGAAAGGAAGCTTTCTGAAGGGAAACTCTGTCTGATCACTGGCACACATTAACCTAGATCTAAGTATTCCAGAATGTAACTTGACAAATACAAATAACAGACTTTAAGATTGAGATTGCTTTGCCATTGCAGAGGTATGTACATCAGATGACAGCTTCTTAGGAATGCAGCCCCTCACTGGTTGGTTCACAGAAACAAAGATAATATACCTCAAAACCCAATTTAGAGGACTGGTTTTCCACCAAGTTGATTCACATAGAATCATGCCAATGACAAAACTGAGAAAATTATTCCATCTGAACTAGTATTTCGTCTCCTGCTACTCATGAAACATTCACCTGCAGATGAATGATGATTTAAAAAATATGATTTTAAAAGTTATAATATGATTTTTAAAAACAATCAACAAAGCATTGCAGATTAATAGTGAGGATTCTTTTAACTCAGTTCTCTTAACCATGTGGCACAGACCTGAGTCATTTAAAGAGCTCTATGATAATGTTTTGCTTCCTGACTGGATACATGAGCACGTCGTAGTTTATCTAGCTTTTCATCTCGTTTACCTGTTAAGAGAGCAAAAGGGTTCAGCACATACTCTTCTTTTAAAGCCTGCTTAGTGATACTCTGCCTAGATATTACTCCTTCTGATCTTGACTAAAGTCCACTTCCCTATTATTTTAAGTGCCATTAATCAAGGTCTGAAACATTGTATCTTGTACAGTTTTTATGGGTATACATTCTTACACTAGCTTTCTCCCAATTCCTTGAGGTTTTTTGTTCCTCCTAGTTACAACACACTACACTTACATGCAGTTTGCTTTTTCTTAAAAAACTCATTTATATATTTACATTTACTTGTATATTTAAGTAAATCCACATATTTGTTAAATAAATCTGTTTAAAAAGACTAACGAACTCTCTTTTCTGTTTTTGTTTTCCACTCTCTCAGCTGTATTTTTCCTAGTATACGTTGTCACATAAATCTATTTCAATATAGCACACCTTCACTGGTCATTTTTAAAGTTATAATACACTCCTTGCTTTTAAGGTTCAATTGAATTTTCACCTGGTTACCTTGAGACCTACAACACCATGTAAGTTCACTTTTCTGTGAAATTCCACTGAAATGGGAAAACTGCTATGGTAACCTCACCAGAAAGAACTAAATAGCCTCCATATTCATACACAGAGTATTTGAAGTGGTCACAAAAGTAAGATATTTCAAATATGGAACAAGAAGGCACTACTCCATGCATGGGAATTTACATGCAAATTTTACATCTACTGAACTTCACAGGCAAAACTGTACTTATATTTCTGACTAAAGATATCACACATAGGATTATAATAAACAGTCCAAAATACCAAATTAAGATCAGTTTCTAAGAGATTGTCCAGACACTTTTTGACCTTGCCAAGGTCTTTATTTCAGACTTCTAGATTGAAACATTACCCAAACTTCATTTTCACTGTCGTGTTTATATTGTTATGTACAGACTGTAGAAGTACACAATTATGCTAAAATTACTGTAGCCTAAGAACGGTGCTCGAGGTCTTTGAATTCATCTGATTCCTTTCCACTAGCAACATTTCATTCACAACACAAGTTACAGTCACACACACAAATCATTGAGAACAAGTGGTGCATCAGTAATGCTGTTGGTAGAAACAAAAAGACAGCCCAAGCCTCTTGTGCCGTCCTAATGCCCTCACATCCTGCTTAACTGCTTGACACTCACAAAACTCAATTAACACTTCTTGAAACAGTACACATGGAAGAACTACTGGAGTATCACTGTCTACCAAAGTGCCCATTTTTTTTTCTCTGAAGTGCCATTAAAGACAGCTGTTTTAATTGCAGTTCAAAAATAGCCATAACAAAGCTCTCTCCTAAAGAGCAAAAATGTTAAGTAAAAAAATGAGTGCAGAGAAAAGTCCCTTCTGAATACTTTGCCTCCTGCTAAAACCATCCCTGGAAACTTGCATGCATCCATTGGACAATAAAACAGAGGTTCATGGAATGAGAGGAAGTATATTGGTCTCAACTGGGTGGAATTCATTCAATAGCACAAGCAATGGACAAGGAAACACAAAACTTCTCTTTCAATGCACAGGCCACAGCAAAAGCCATCATCATCCATGATTTAAATGAAATTGTAATTACAAGCATTAAATTTGAGTTCAGTATTCAATATTATATTCAGTTACTTGATGAGTCTGTCAGATCTCAAT
The DNA here is from genome assembly GCA_013396975.1 of Bucco capensis. Taxonomy (NCBI): domain Eukaryota; kingdom Metazoa; phylum Chordata; class Aves; order Piciformes; family Bucconidae; genus Bucco; species Bucco capensis. Next base: position 582,905 of record VWZO01016436.1, on the reverse strand, counting down.
GTCATCCAATGTTAGGACAAGAGGGAATGCGAGCAAGTTGGTTCACAGGAGGTTTAGTATTAACATGAAGAAAAACTTCTTTCCAAGGGTGCCAGAGCACTGGAACAGGCTGCCCAGGAGGCTGTGGAGTCTCCTTCTCTGGAGACATTCAAGAGCCACCTGGACGCATTCCTGTGTGACCTCGTCTAGGTGATCCTGCTCTGGCAGGGGGGTTGCACTAGATGATCTTTCTAGGCCCCTTCCAACCCCTAATATTCTGTGATTCTGGAGAAGAGAAGACTGAGGGGGGACCTCACTGCAGTTTATAACCTCCTTACCAGAGAGGGAGGAGTAGGGGCTGAGCTCTTCTCTTTGGTGAACAGTGACAGGACACGGGGGGCGGGATTGGCATGAAGCTGTCCCGAGGGAGGTTCAGGCTGGATGTCAGAAAGAAGTTTTTTACCCAGAGAGTGGTGGAGCATTGGAACAGGCTCCCCAGGGAGGTAGTCATGGCTCTAAATCTTGTGGAGTTTAAGAGGCACTTGGACATTGCCCTTAGTCACCTCGTGTGACCCTGGGGTTGTCCTGCACCTAAATGGGAGTTGTACTTGATGATCCTTGTGGGTCCTTTCTAACTCAGGTTGTTCTGTGATTCTGTGAAATAAATGGAGTGTATCGTAATTACAGACTGAGCTACCCTCTTCCAAAAGAAGATAAAATGCAAGCAATTGCAGTTACTCTTTTGCACTCTACACCAACCACCTAGTTTGCTGACTTCACAGGAAAAACACAGCCAGTTTTACCCTTCAAGACACCTTTACATCACTTCTCAACTTCATATGGACAGCTTCACCTTTACAAATAATAAATGCAATTTCATTTTGAAAAGAATCATACTTTATTAACTATAAAACACACTTCTAGGAACAAAGCTGGCAATCTCCAAAGCCCAGTAAGGAAGAGTAGTACTATACCATACTTCAGAGTATCTGATCAGGTGTGATAGGGCCTTTCTGATCACTACTGGATGAGAAAATACAATGCACAAAGAGCACACAGTACATACTGATGCCTAAAGACTCACAGCATAAAGCAGAGTCTCCTACTGATTTTAGCTGCATCTCATGAGATCTATTTTCCTTTAAATTCTACTTCATCAAAGCCATTTTCAGTTGCTACTCTCCCAAAAATTAAAAAAAAAAAAAAGACTTCAATGTTTGTGAGAGATTCCTGTAAACACTGGAAACCTACTACTGCTTTATATCATCACAGAGGCATTGTTTCTCCTCAATCAGCTTCTTACAACTGAGGATTGAGAGAGAAGAAAGGCAGACTATGGGCTGCCTCATCAACATTGTATGGCTGAGCCATGGTAATTTGAAGGGACTGCATTCAGAGAGCTCCTTGCTTTGCTGCCCATCTGTGCCTCTGATCGGCAGCTTCTCAAGGGTGAGGGGTGGGTGGCAGAGAGAATGGAGAGCGTCAAAGACACCGAAACATGCAAAAGACTCTGCTTTGCTAAGTGATTATTTCTGCATCGTGAAATGCCAGCAGAGCAAACCTGACCTCTGTGCAAGAGAAGGCAAGCAAGGAGAAAGAAAAGTGACTAGGGGAAATTCTCTGTATGATTTAATGAGGTGGGGGAGGGAGGATATATATTGAACCACGGACAATAACTCTTCTGTCACTCAAAACATATATCTACAGCCCAGATGTCAATGGAAGTTTTCCAAAGACTAATTACTCAAAATCTCTTGTTAGAGCAAGACAAAAAAGAAGTAAACCATCCTTCTTGTTTTTCAGAGACACTTTAAGTGAAAAACATGATGATTATAGGATGAGCTGTCGCTCAGCTACAACCCACTCAGTTCTATTACTGCTCACTACAGCTGCTTTAACATTCAGTCAGCTCAGATACCTGTTACATTCATCACATGCAGAAATTCTCAAATGTCTCTTAGCACACAGGTCAATCCTTGCCCTTGGGAGTCCAAACTGATCTGATCCCTTTCTGCTTTATTGGAATTCAGGAATGAATTGTGAAAGAGTAGGAACTCAGTTTCCATATAATTTGAATTCCTGCGCCACACACATTTTTCTTCTGCCCTTCCTTTTGCTTTCCAGAAGACTGAGGTTATATGGTACACTGCACCATTTGCATATCAAAAGCAACAGCACTCTACACAAAAATGAAAAGCAGCCACTTTTCTGGTTTCAGTGACTAAAAGCTTAAGACAAGAAAAGAATTTCCTTCCCCTGAATCTGTAACTCCAAACTCAGGTGTAACTCAGTTCATCAGAACTGGTTCAGACAAATATCTTAAAGATGAAGGAGCTCCCCCACTGCCACTGTTACCTGATACTTATTTACCAAAGACAGTGTTCATTTTCTTTCCAGACCCTTTGCTTCTGGAGCAATTAAAAGACTTCATTGTCTTACCTAAAAGAACATAATTAAGAAAAACATGCAAAAAAGTTCAATGTTCATAAAGAAACNGCAATTAAAAGACTTCATTGTCTTACCTAAAATAACATAATTAAGAAAAATTCTTATTTATCTCAAATTATATACCTTTTCCCTGAATGGCACTAACAATTTACTGAGGTTTTTCAGTTGACCACCACGGCCTCAGATGTATCAGATTTTGTGATTAAAATAAGTGAGATGGCACTTAGAAAAATAAGCAAGATGACCTTATACAATCTAACAAAAGAATATATATACAGAGCGCTATTCCAGGTTACTGTAACTTCTTGCTAAGCCAGCAACCTTGCCCTAAGTTTCTACAGAAGATGCCTTTTCTGAAGCAAAATGTCCAACACTGGTGTTATAAACATACACACAAACTGTTAGTGCAGAACAGCTAGCACACCACGAATGCTAAGCTAACCTGTGACTTTCATCAAGCTCCAAGAAACACAGCCTATATACTATATTATTGCACTCTGCTTTTCTCAACAGGAGCACAAGTGATTTGAGCACAAGCTGCATTACCTGCTGAAGTTCAGCATGCTCCTAACTGTATCACACCTAACCTTTTACACCCTTAACGCAATGAGCATCTTCCCTCTAGAAAGCAGACAGGCAAATAAATACATAAATATATCCACCGTTCTGTTTCTGGGAAAGACCCTTCCTGCACCTTAATAAGGATCTGTAGCCTAGTGCTTGGCACGCTAAGAGACAGGTGAAACCACAGAGAGGAGCCATCGTGTCTTTGTGAGACACAATACCTGGCCGCCTATACGCTGTTCCCCTACTCTTTGTACTGATGGTTACATACATCAGGGCAGATGAGTGCATAAAGGCTTTAAAAGGGGTGAGAGAGGGATGCAACCATGTCCCCTTTCCCCCCCTAACGTGACTGTGATTTGTAACACCAATTTTAATGACTTCCTTGCCTAGGAATGTACCTGGCCACCCACGCACACCCTAGACAGAGTTATGAGATGGAAACAGCGGAATGAATGACTCAGAAAAATACCAGCTGTTTACCACAGTGTCTCACTACTCCCAACACCAACAGCAGTGGGTGGTGTCTGAGCTGTCCTTGACCTTGCATCTTCAACTACTTCCCACCATTAGAAATGTTGATGTGTTTCTAACTCCTACCACAAATACATTACCTATTTCATGAGGAAGATTTGTCTACTCCAGATAGTTTAAAAGAAAAACAGCTAGTGGACAATTCTTACACTCAAGAGAACCACGCTATACTGTAAGCACACTGCATTACACATTCATTTGACTTATACCAGCCAATCAAGCTGGTCACATAAATCCCTTCTGAAATCCTCGGAGATATCTAATTAGTTCCCTATATGTCTTCAGTTAAAGTCAAATTATTTAAAGGAATTTCACTGGATCAGAAACAAGAGCCAGTACTTAAAATAAGTCAGTCAGTCTCTGGAATCTTCCTTCCATTTTTCATCTATTTCTTACTTAATAAAGCACACAGTGCAATGGCTTGCCCATTTAACATAACAGAAGTGTTTAGGACTACATTGCTATTTGTATAGGAATCTTAATATTGATCCATTTTAAAAGAAATTTTATCAATTTCTCAAACACATTTCTGTACTAACGCTCTGTGTCTCACATGAAGCCAGTCCTTCTTTCTAGGAGGACTTGCTTTTGCGGCTTCTAGATCTGTGCCAATTCTTCTAAGACACTGAAAAGCCTACTTCCTATGCATATGGGAAAAAAAATAATCAGATGTTGAAGGACCTGGCTTCATAATAGTCTCACTGGAGTTGTTTGGTTGGAATCAAGTGTGAGAAAAACAGCCGTGTTTCAGTATATGTAGTCCTACTCTCTGGCAGTCTACACCAAACACAAATGAACAAAAAGGATCTTTCTTTAAAACTTCATAAACTGGCAAGAGATAAAATGCACACAGAACATAAGAAGGTACTGACACCTGGCAAAGACCAATGTGATCCAAGGCAGCTAACCACTGACATGTTGACAAGATTAGTCAAATTTGAACCAAGGCTGGCTGGATACGCATGCACTAAAAGCGGGCATTTTTCACAGCTCTGTTTCTCATGAAGAAACTTGAAATTCCCAGTTCAAACAGCATATACAAACCTCTTCAAAAAGATCACAAGACAGCTGTCAAAACTCTCCCTTAAGTCCTGCACCATCTTCAGTCCAATCCTGCCTTTCTGCCTGCCTGCCTGATGTATTCGGAGGTTGTTGCTGGAGTCACTTCCTCTTGTCTGTCCTATTTAACTAATGTAATTCAACAGAATAAAATAAACTATTTCTGCAATAGCAGGAAGGCACACAGTGAACTGTGGAATACCAAATATACCAATTCATTTTATTCAGTGGATACAAATTTTACCCAGAGTACCTCACTGTAACTGACTGACACTAAAACAGAACAAATAATTCAGTAATCACACCTGCACCCAGAACAGTCTGTCTTGTTCAGGACTGAGGTCATCCAGAGAGGGGAGTTTGCAGTGCAGCTGCTGTACTTTACATAAACACAGAGCTTCCACGGAAATTTGAATGCTTGCCTCTTCCCTTTCCCTCCCTGCTTTTTTTGTGTTTTGTTTTTTTTAATAAAAATCTTTCCTATATACTTTAGGAAAACATAAATTTCTATACCCCACTGCCTTTTGTGGGCAGCTGCTTTTTTTTTCCTACTTTGAGAATGAACTACATTGCAAAATTATTTCCTATTGCAAAAGACAGAACTGAATGATTTCAGTACAGTATTAACAGAAAAATATGCTGTTTATATAGTGTAAGAAACAACATTTTAACCCACCTAACTCCACTTTTTCAAAAGCAGGCAAGACAGACCTCTAAAGAAGAAATGCTCAGCAATTCAGATAAGTGTGACAAACTGATGTTTTATGCTTACATGGTCTTTTGGTGGCAAAATGACCCAGCATGCACTCACTTCTTCACAATGCTAAACTAAGTTCCTCTCTGAGACTGATCCTCCTCCTCCACATCTGCAATTACACTAAATAAATAGCTTACAAAAATGGAGAACAGTTACTGCCATTTCTCCTGGGCTAAATGTATATTCTCTTCACAACATCCTTAATTGTTCACTTTTATTACAAGCATTACTCCATACACACTTCCTTGGCAATTGCCAAAACCACATTCTAAACATTTCTCAGACTATGCTGGTAAAGTATGAAATTCAGATTCAATATACAGGATAACCAATCTTACATTGACAGCTACCATTTAACAGAGATAGACTAAAAATTTTGAAACAAATAAATGTTTGTAAAACTCAAGGTAACTTAATTTGCACAGAATCACAGAATCACGAAGACTGGAAAAGACCCCCAGGATAATCAAGTCCAGCCTATGACCCTATACACCCAACATCTAAACCATGCCACTCAGTGCCACATCCAATCTTTTCTTAAACACCTCCAGGGACGGTGACTCCACCACCTCCCTGGGCAGCCTATTCCAGAGCCCAAATATAACATATATATACACACACACACATATATATATATATAGCATATATTCATGTATCATTAACCTACATCAAAATGGATTCAAGCTCTCATTTTGTGTACAGCTCTGTAAAATGCACCTTTTTTTAAACCCATGTTGCTTAAACAGGCTGCAAAAGAAAAATAGCAGATGTTTATGAGTATTGGCCAGCCTCGGTGTCCTAACTGAGGCAATGCCCCTCACTGAAGGAAGCTGGGAATCCTGCTTCGATATGCAGTCTTAATGGAACCCATTCAAATTCTTACATACACTTGCAGAATAAACAGGAAGTGAACCACAACAAAGGAGAAAATATATCTGCACATTCAATGCATTAAAATAGTGCAGGACTTCCCTTCTTCTCTATTCAAGTTCCTGTGTATATGTAAAAGAGGATGAATAATTAAAATTCCCCATTTCAACTACGGATTGTGCTACATAGTAGCATCAAAAGCTGGAAATGCATCTCTGCCAGTCCAGTTGAGTGTCATCTAGTCAACCATTAAAGGCTCTCACTGAAATGCGCAGCAAAATCACCATTGCCTTCAATAACAAAGAATCCTCTCTGAAGCAATAAAAAATACAACACGGTTGTTTTGCACTTTGACTAAGCGTGCTTCCATTTAGATCAGCTTTTGCATCAAAGCTGGTAGTGGAAAGAGGAAAGCAAAGCCAATTTCATGAACTGACATAATCGAGCCTAGCGTCTCTGTGGGCTTTTTTTGTTCCTATGGTCACAATGACATCAGACTACTCTGCCTATTTAGTAGTGGAGGTCAATGACAGTTCTTCACCTCTGTTCACATGCCTCTCTTTCCTCCTGCTTGTACATCCTGAGACATTAGGAGTCAACTTGCATTTCAGTGGGACACAAAACACTTGCCTCATACCTCTCCCTCTCCCCTTTTCTTTCTCTCAAAGGCAAAGACAAAACTTTACTCAAGAAATTGGAAAGAAAGGTAGGAAGAAGAAATCTCAGGAATTTAACAAAGCACATCTAAACACTAAGAGGGTCATGAATTTACACACTAGAATACCTACTGTTCAAATAACAGTATTTTAAGTGTAGGAGATATTTATCNGCACAGTTATCGCACCAGGGGCCACAGGAGACCACAAGGGATTTTCAGACTGTGCCTGGGAAGATTACAAAGCTGTCTGCCTGACAGCATAGGGAGATGCTTAATTGGCACTCCAGCCCCACAGACACCCACACTGCTGTGAAATTAGTAAGCTTGGTTCCCTCAGATTTCTAGTTTGTTTGGGTCCACATATGTGTTTCAAAAGGATTCTATAAACTTACATAATTAACTTCACTTTTCTGTATCAGTTGCTACACCTGTTAAATGGAAATCATTATACTACACCAACCAAAGGGAAGTTGATTCACTTTCTGTTCACATAATCCAGCCCTAGAATTCCTCATCTCATTAATACGAGACAACACTATCTAGGCTAGATCCATCCATACTCTGCTCTGAAATCAGCTATAGCTACCTTAGAAATCAAAACACACAAACATATAGTTTTTAGAGGTATTACCATATTTTGCAGTTCTCATTTGTACTGTAGAGTCTATGTGAGCAACTTTCATATTCTACTATTGGGGGGAAACATTTTTTTTTTTCAACAAGTGGGTTCTCACAGCCTTATCATCTAGAGAAAAAAAACACAACAAAACCAAAAATTCAACAGAATATCTTTTTAAAATATACTTACATGTGGAAAATCCTCTAAAACTTACTGACAAATGCTACTGCAACCTACTGGTACAGACACAATATATTTTCTAAGTTTTCCTACTAAGATTTCCTGAATCTGCCCTGCTGTGCTAACGCAAACATATATCTGTACAGTAGTTGGTATAAAAGCTTATCTAAAAACATAAAATTCACCATCAAACCAACCTATTAATCAAACAACCCTCCCATCTCTATCTCTTCCCCCATGTCTTAAACTATCAGGAGAAATTAATAAAGAGAAAATAGCAGTATGTTAGATAGAATAATTTCTAGTTGTTTTTTTTCTTTGCTGGATTAGATCTTTTGCAAGGTTTAAGGCAACATCACAAAGCACCAAAAGTACAATAAAAGTAATCTTGCCATAGACTGAAAAAATTGTCATGCTATGTAGTTATTACAACATATATCTTTTGTTATCCGTCTTGTATAGCCTTCATTTGAAATCAGGTATTTTCCATAAATACAATTTTTTTTAAACAAATGTAGACAATAAAAAATGACCACAGCTGAATTCCCTACTTCAATCACTAAAACTGATGATTTTTATTTGCCAGTTGTCCTTCCCACCAACAAAAAAAAAAGAACACAAGCTCCTCACATCTGCTATTATTTTTGAGCAGCTTACCAAATAACATGCCAAGAATCAAGCAAACATTTTAGTAACTGAAAGCCAAATGCATTAGAAAAAAGGTATTACAAATAATAAAAAAATACAAGTATGTCTTTTTATGAACAGAAAGAAAATGTTATCTACATGTTGAAATGTATTCAGGTATTATATGTTTATATAATCTCTATGTAATATATAGGTATATCTATACTGTGTCTGTTATTGGCAGGTCAGATACTATTGAAATATTTATATAGATACAAATTATCATATTTTATCTATAGGCAATATAGATATCTTAACTAACATAACTAACATCACTTTTCTTTCATTTAAGCTGTCAATTCAAAATACAGAACTTGATATACATGAGTCGTTAACCCTACTGTAAGCCATGCAGTTAAAGCCTAAAGGATTTATTTAATATTCTTGTTACTAGCAGCTGACAGACATCTGACAGTACAGAAATGTAACATTTCTTTTAACTTATCCATAGGCTTATTCCACTGAGCCCCAGATGTTTCAGCAAAAGAGAAAAGAATTTCCATAATTTTATGGTGGGGGATGGAAAACTTGTTAATAACAAATGACCCTTGTTTTATTAATTTTTACCCAAAATTAAGAGGCATAAATTTAACAAAACAAATAAAAATTACCTTACGTAGTAAACTATTCTTGGCTCATTAGCTTGCTTGACCCCTCCCCCCCCTTCTTTTTTTCCCCAGTGTGTGCATATGAAGGTTCCACGTGTTGCAAAAACCAGTAAAAAATTTTCTAGAGAAAATTCCATATTACCAATCAGGACTTTTCACCCCTCAACTTAACAATTCTTCTTTCTCTGGCAGAAAGAAGTCAAATTACAACAGAAGACACATCTTTTTCTAGTTTTATGTCATATACATTAAGCAGTATATCATAAAATGCAACTAGAAAAACTATCATAATCCATAAAATATATTGCAAGGTAATTATATTCCAACTCATTTCTACAGCCTTCCAGCACCGTTGGTTTCAAGCCTTTATTTAACCTGCAAGATCTAAAGAAATTTATCTTTTTTTTGTTGTTATTTATTTTTTTAAAGATGAAAAGGCCAAGCACACTGTGACAGAGCTGGTGATGACAAAAGGCAAGAATTTCTAATATGAAGTCACACCTTCCCCAACTCTTCACAGCAGTTCAGACGAATCTGTCCCATGTCCCACTGGCAAGGTGAAGAAAGATAACACTCTGCCAGGTATCTTGAACTTGATGCTACTCAGGGTTGCTCCTTTGCCACACTCAAAACGTGTGTTACTACCAGCAGGGGAACCAGCCGTTTGCAGAAACACTTTTGAAATACCTGAGATTTTACCAATAAAGTCTTTCAAATAGCCAAATACAACATTTCAAAATACAGTCACCTACCCTAGCGACAAAGTAATGAGCTACAAACTGCTGTACAAAGGTCAAATTTGAGAACAAAAGATCTCTGAATACCTGTAGAAGCACAGATCAAAGTGATTTAAAAACACTAAGATCCAATAAACATATAATTTAAATAAGTTCATCGTTTCAACATAACTTGGCCAATAGCAGAAATCTATTAGAAACTAAGTATGATGGCATGTCTTAGCTGTAAGGATAAATACTTCAGCTTTTTTTGCATTTCAGTTTGCTGAAGATTTCATTTTGTTTATCCTTTGTCTGAAATGCATATATTGCAAGCAAGACAGAGTGATTAGTTATGAGCTGTTCAGAAACAATAGAAAGTGTGATATAAAACCACTACTGCTTGATAACATATAACGTAACAGGGGAAAAATAAACCCAAAAGCTTCTTTATCATGACTTTAAGTGACTAAATTGTGCTCAAGGACAATATCCCCAAAGATCACCTAGCAAAGTTTCATGAACTCTACCTTTTAACTGAAAGAAAACTAACTTGTATGCTAGTTAGAAGATTGACTAATGAAGAATCACATCTGCAGCAAACTGCATATAACTTGTATGCGTCAGGAAAATACATCATTCTCCCAGAAAAGCCAAGGGTGTTCCACAATGACAGTGGCAGAGCATGTCACTTAAAAATAAAATGAAGATGCAGAGAGAACACAGCCTAACATTCAACAAAAAGACTGTCATCCTGCATAAGTAAAAAGCTCGAGAATGGAGCAGAGTCTCTGCCTAAAATCCCCAGCTGAGCAACTGCATTAATGAACAGAAGGACACTGGGCAGCACAGGAAAAAAACAGACTCAATTTTAGCAGTCAGAAAATATAATGGTGCTTCCAACTGGAAGTGAATCAAGCTATAGGCTAGACTCAAAATGGTGCAAATGGTCATAAAGGGAGTTTCAAGTATTATATAGGCTACAGTATTATTGTACCAAACAGCAGAAAAGAGCCTGCCAGGCTGTTTTAGAAAAAACTTCCCATACAATAAAGCGGTAAAGGTGCCTGGCAAAATGAGCCCTGATCTTCAACTAGGTACATCTGTGACATAAGTTAATTGCAGTATTTTTTGCTGACAAACTGAAAAACTCACCATAAGGAGAGAACAAAGTACCTAATACAGAAAATGAGAAAAAAAATCTATTTGCTGTCTTTTAATCTCTCTTTTCAGATGTTCATCTATCAAAGGTGTCAAACAGATACCACATCACACCAACAACACAGGAGAAAGGGACACCACATCCTAACTTTCTGCTTTACATGTTGGGCATCCTAAGGATTGAACTACAGCTCAAACTTTAAACTGATCAGAAAAGCTTTTAATATACAATGCAAAACAATAAACCAATTAACTAATACTCAAGCAGACTTTGGGGCACACTGCAGATCATCACTGGGATAGCATTTACATAAGTCATACAAAGCTTCAGCAAACTCTTGCAGAGATGTACTCTGTCTAGGATAGACAAACTTTCCCCGTGGCTGGTGCTACTCAGTGCAGACCAACAATTTCACAGCAAAACATAGCAGGAATCCCAAATTGAGCACACAGTTTGCATTGTGCTTCTTAAGAATCTGTAGCAATTTTTTCCAGATAAAACAGGTATGTAGATCAATGTGTATTTTTCCATGTCTGGAATTACACATCTGCAGTTACTCACATATCAGGGTAAAGTGGGGTTTTTTGAGGAGTAGAGAGGGAATGCTCTGAGACAGAGCTCAAAATCAAATTACTTCACAGAATCAGCATCACAAAATAGTTGAGGTTGGCAGGGAGCTCTTGAGGTCACTCCCTTGCTCAAGAAGGGCCACCTAGAGCCAATTGCCCAGGACTATGTCCAGCTTTTGAGTATCCCCAAGGACAGAGATTCCACAACCTCCCTGGGTAACCCGTGCCAGGCTCAGTCACCCTCATAGTGAAAAAGTGTTTCCTGATGTTCAGACAGCATCTCCTATGTTTCAGTTTGTGTCCACTGCCTCATTAGTACCTAGTCACTATGATTTTTACAGAACAGTCACACTTAACACTCTAAAAATCCCAAATAATTAAATGCATAAAACCCCATGCTTACAAAGCAGTTAAAAAAAAGGACACAAATCATTATAAGAACTCAAGGAAGCAAATAAGGATAATGACATGAAAAACTCAGCCAAACGAAAATTCAAAGCTTCAAAAGCCACAACTCAAACAGGACCTTACAGACTAAAAGAAAAGAGTGTTCCTCTGAAAACAGACATTGGTCCAGGGCTGGAAGTCTGCACGTCTACCAATAACCGCATGGCTCTGCAAGCAGGTCCAGTTTCACTGCTGCCTTGTACATCCACACAGCTACCTGATCATCTCCTTAACATTTGCTGTCCTATTCCAGCTGGAACCAAGCACAAGACTGACTTGGTCCATATGCTGCCTGCTGCAGTATGGCTCCTTCCCCACCCCCATCTTTCTAGTTCCGTTCTCCAGAAGCTGCAGCGTTGGAAATTGAATATGGGAAAAAACCTTTAATTACGCCTTACGTTGCCATTTAGTATTTTAGTGATACAAAAACAAACCCAGTATTTAGGTCAGATGGGACACAAAGTTCTCTGCCTCATGCAGGCTGGATTTATCAGCTATGTGCAAGTAACTCCTATTGCACATACCTGGTACATCTGATCTGCATGCATGCTGTCAAAGCAGCTAGGATTTCTGCGCATCTGTAGCTCCAAAGGAACTGTGACTCCAACTGAATGTCCCATGGCATGATTAGAGCCACTACAGGAATTCCTAGGCAATCATCCAATGTACTCACAAAGCACTCAGACAAGAACCAACCTCACAACTGCCAGACACACAAATCCACAGTATCCCAAAGAACAAATCACTGGAAAAGGACAGAAAGCCCTTTTTAGGTAGAAGCTGAATTTTATTAGAACTGGTCATTCTGATATCAGCTTCAGGAGGGAAGAATTTTCTCTGTAATGACTTCAAAGTCTTCAGAACATAGATGGCAAAGTTGATAGATTATAATGTTGCTTTTATTGGGTTTTAATTTACATCAGACTTTAAAGCTTTGTGTGTGTTTACCAATGAGCAGAAAATAAAGCATAGTTTCATCCTCAAAAATAAACAATGCACTGCAGTCAATATTCTGATCCTTTGAAAATACTTACTCTAGTCAAATGGGTTTTAGTGCTGAAGCAGATATTAACCAATACATTCCAAGTAAGAGTGAACTCCCTGTTCAAACTATCTCCACTTCCCTTACAAGAACATTTCTTAAACACAGGAAGGCATTTCTTCCTGGAGAAGGAGGAAAAAAACCCCATCTTTACCATCTTTCATGAGGAGTTTCTTGCACAGAAGAGCATTAGGCTTTTGTGTACATCTGCATACCACAGACTTCAAGCACACTGTCAATGTCACAGTAGAAAGAAAATCCTGCTTCCGTAATTGTGTGCTCCATCTGAGATATCAAAATGAAAACACAATTCCCATTCTATGATGGGTTTATAGGGGCAAAACAAACATTATGAACCACAGACAAGAAAAGACTCCAAACCACTGACTCCCACTGTTGTAAACTGAACAGAGCACTTTGTTCAATCTGATGAACAAACATTGAAGAGATGTATAGGGAGAAAATTAACTAAATTATAATCAGTTCTTCCCTAGAAGATATGAATGTCTCCAGATGGCCAGAAAGAAACTTTAAAACTTAAGCCAAACCAAGATTTTTGATGGATTCTTTGTAAGAATTATTAGAGTTAGAATCATAGAATGGTTTGGGTTGGAAGGGAACACTGGAGGTCATCTAGTCCAAACCCCCTGCACTGGGCAGGGACATCCCTAACTAGATCAGGTTGCTCAGAGCCCTGTGAAGCCTCACCATGAATGCCTCCAGGGATGGGGCCCCAAGCACCTCCCTGGGCAACCTGTTCCAGTGTTCCACCACCCTTGTGGTGAGGAACTTCTTTCTAATATCCAGTTTAAATCTACTCTTCTCCAATTTAAAACCATTGCCCCTTGTCCTTTCACTGCAGGCCTTTGTAAAGCCAGTTCCTTATCCACTGAACAGTCCACCCATCAAATGCATAGCTCTCTAATTCGGCCAGTAGAATGTTGTGGGGGACCATGTCAAAGGCCTTGCAGAAGTCCAGATAGATCACATCCACAGGATGTCCCTTGTCCACTGAGGTAGTCACACTATCATAGAAAGCCACTAGGTCTGTCAGACAGGACAAGATTCCACCAAAGAATCTAAGCAATCTAAGTAAGGCGTTTGCAATCCGCCTTAGCACATGAACCTTCATCATTTTACGTACATTTAGCATCTCTGTTTTTTCTAACAAGTAAAGACTTTTAAATGATTTCCTAACACTAAATAGCAGAAAACTGTCTGGCAGCTCAATGAAGACATTTGCCTCTGAATGAACACAGATAGCAAATATTAATAAAATAGATATTTGTACTTGGAGAAGGCCAGGATTTACTGCACTAGTAATCCTGTCCCCTGTGGACTACTCCAAATGTACAGACAATTGAAGCCAAATAGAACAGCTTGCAGACTCAGAATCTACCTGAACAATACTTCTCTTGACCTTGCAGGCACTTGCCAGGCCCAGTTGAGGGGCTGTAATCACTGATATCAAAAAACACTGCAGTGCTATCTGACTTGGATAGCTCATCTAGAGCAAGTGACTGAAAAATGCTCATCAATCACTAGGTGGTTAAGCTAAAGACACTATCAAAGAAATTTTTATGCTGCAACAAGAAAAACAAGTCATCTTGAACAATTAAGTAGAAAAAATAGAAACAAAAAAATTAGAATGGAATTTCCTTCAGCCCTGTATTTCCTTCCTCTGTTGACTTAGTGTACCACATAAAAACATAACAAAAAAGGATGGAGTTTTTATCTAAATGGATAGTGAAGTTCCTCAGTCAGATAACACGGAGTTGACCTGGCTGGTTGTGACTACATAAGATTTCTAATGGAAGTGTCCTACTGTTGTAAGGTTTTCAGTGATGCTCTCAGCTGAACTCACAAACTATTCTCTAAAACCAGATGATTAGCATAATATAGATACTTTATATATAGCTATACATAACCTATATATGTTCTCTACATTTTTAGATTAATTTCTCAAATATTCCTTCTAGATTGCAACAGGTTTAAAGAACTAATACATTATCAAATGAAAAAAGCAGCAAAAGATCATTAACAAGTCTAGCAGCACCTGATGCTGTTGTGTGGATGGGAAAATGACCATCAGCTACTGTATGCTGTTCCTAGTTTACTGGAATTTTCCCCTGTTATTAGATCTATGCAGTGTGCCAGTGGACAGATGGTAGCAAGGTGCAAAATATGTAATGGACAGAAATCAGCTGCATGATAGGGAACTTGGATATTTTCCCATTGTATCCAGAATTATGTCCAAAATTTCAGAACAGCCGCTCACATTATCCTAGAGCTCTTAGGAAAAGCAAGTATATTTAAATGTATGTCTATACAAAGCAAATATCTATCAGTATATTCCCATGTACTTTTATAATTTATTTTTTTTAAATGCACAGGACGGGAAGGGATTTTTTTCTTCTTTCTTTAGGCTTCTTCAATTACAGTCATAATTAGCCATATTGAAAAAAGGAAGGTGAAACATGCAAGTGGTGATATGTTTTTATACCATGCTATGCAAAAAAAAAATCAAGAAACAAAGAGGGGAGGAGGTGTTAACAATTACTAGAGATTCATACAAGAAAAGCCTGTAGTATGTCTTGTAGTAGGCTTACAGTTGTCATAGGCTTTTATTCAGATGGACTGCCTTCAAGGACAGTATCCATGATTTACCACATGCACAAATTCATACCATAAAAAACTTCCTCTGGAAAAAAAAAAAGTCCACAGATTTCCTTTGTTATCCAACTAGTCACAATGAATGATGTGAATACTGAGAAAGCTTTTGTCTCATCTTTTCTTTAAATGCAATGACCACTGAACACTGAGTTTTTATAAGACAGCAGAACTGTTTCCTTTAGTTGTCAAAATATATAATGTTAAAAATTGTAACTAGAGAGCTGCACTGAATCCATTCTGAGAACTTGGTCAAATGATTGCCTTTTTTTAACCTGAACTGACAATGAATTGTTATTTTGAAATTTCACTGAATGTTAACCAGAACAACTAAAGTTACAGCTGAACTCATATAAAAAATAAAATGAAATATTTACTTTATCTTCTTTCAGAAAATTCCAAATATTATATTATTAATAAAAGATTCATCATAGCTCTGTAACAAATGAAAGGGGAAAATTAAACAAGGTATTTTAAAGTCAGAGTTTCAACCAATTAAATATGTCCTAACTATCATCATTATAAAGATTGTTATTTTATCCTTTTGTAAATTGAGAATAACATTTAAGTCATTCATAAAGTAAATTAGAGGACAGTAGTGTTATTTAGGGACTGATCGTCTAGCTCCTCTATACAACAAGCTAAAGAAATTCCTTCTGTCATCTGTGTATCAAGCCCATGACTTTCATTTGAGCTACATAATTAACTACAGGAAGACAACCAGCACTCATTTCAAGACTTCAGCTGATGGAAATAACATCAGATTCCAGATGGTTAATTAGACCTGCCACTGAAAATTTGGGGAACTTGCTTCCAGTTTGCTTCATCTAGCTCCAGCTTCCAAGTCATCTCATCCCTGCACTAGACCTAAAAATATACTACTACTATCAGAAGTCTTGTTCTCTGTTCTTGTCATTTCAGACAATAATTAAAACTCCTCTTATCCTTCTGCATAAAGTAGTTTATTTTGAATTTTGCAAAGCTTTTCTTGTAAAAGCAGATTATAGAAACTTACTGTTTCAGCTCTTATCTCACACAGATAACTGCTCCTAAAGCACTGAAAACTTGCTCTCAAAAATAATAAAAGACTCACCTGTAGTTTTTAAATGTAAACTTTTACAGCCTGATAAAGTCATACCTTGGTGCTGCAAGCAGCCAGTAGGACTATGCATGACAGTACAGAACATCTGGGTATCTGGAACAAGGAATCTGGTAGTCACACCTGATAGTCACTGCCATGTCTTTTTCCTTCTGGTCAATGGCAGTTTGCACACTGATAAATAAGGACACAATTAAATAGTTACATGTTCACCTTGCCTGTTTTAACCTGCAGACTGTCAGGCATGGTTAAGAGATTTTTGTTTTAGAATTTCTTCTTTGTTGGCAAGTAACTAGTGCATCTTATAAAGAGGTACAATTTCCTTCTCATTCATAAAGGGCAGGTTGAGACTGATGTGAAAACATTTCAACTACAAATATGGACCTGTCCAACCTGCAAAATATTGTCCCTCACACTTGCAAGGTTGGACTGTGAGCCTTCACAAATCTCAGATCTCACACATACCTTTCCAAAACAAATCTCACAGTCTTGTGAAAGGGCTTCCTATTTAAGCCAGTATGACAGGCAAAACTTTCTAATAAAACGTGCAAAACGGAAACAAACACAACTACTGAAATGGTAAAAACTGATAAACAGAAAGTCAATTAATCTTCAAAAACCCTGTTAGAAATGGAAAAATCTTCTGGCGACACTATTCTGAGTTGCCAGAAATGTTCACGTTATACTCTTGAAATTGGGACCCAATAAGTAACTATTACAAAAGGCTGCATTGTAGTAAGTACACACAAGGCACTGAGCTATGAAACTACATACAAATTTCCTTTTATTGCTTCCTAACTTCTCAGTCCTTGGATTTCCAACCATAATCTTCTGATAACATAGCTCCTGAAGTATGGATTGTTGTATTGTTTGCTTATTATAAAAATACATAAACTGCAGCCCTTTATCTATATATTACAGAACGACAGAATAGTTTTTATGTTGTGGTATGAATAACAGGTAATGCCTTTTTCAGTCGAACTGCTGGAAATGTAGGATGAATTTTCCTTATCAAGTATGTTCTGCAACTACAGAAATTGGCTTTCATGATATTACTGGAATAAAACCCAACAAAACTACACAAAAAAATCCATAGCTTGATACTTAGGTCTTGGAAAGGATTCTACAAACCCTCTAGAAAGTTTGTCTTATTTAGAGTGACATACATAGGAACAATTGATAATTGCAGGTAACCCAAGCAGGCAGGGTATAGTTAACAAGTTTTAAATCCAGAAAGGATCAATATCTCCATTGGCATGACATCCAGCAGACAATGCAACTGATCCTAGTTTGGAAACCCTGCTGTATTCTAGATGTTGTCATAGTTGCATCCTAGCAGGCATGGATTATAACAATAGGATAGGATGCATCATCCTAGCTCACAAAATCAACCTATATATTTTGCCCACAATTTCCTGCATTTTCTACACAATCTAGTATCTTCTGGCCACTGCTCTGAAGAATTTGAGAGTTCATTAGAAGAGATACCTCAATGACACAGGCAAAAGTCTTTGGACAACTGTATCATTGCTGTAATATTGATCTTGCAAAGAATGGCTTTGGCACCCAAAAGGCATAAATAAGATAACATGGCTCTGAAAGTTACTTGGCTTTCTAATATTGACAGACAAGACCAGGAGGAGAATTTGACTCACTGAAGACACTGACACTATATACATCTAATAGGGAGTACTTATCAGAGCCAGTCTGACTGCAAAACACTAGGCTGCAGCTATCCGCTATTCTTGGCTATCCTTTACAGCAAGAAAAAATAAGTAAAAAACTTAAAACTAATGAAAGTAATTATCTCAGCTTCAGCTAGAAACAGTTTGATTTATTCCACTGATTTTCAAGATCTTCCTGGCTGAAAAGAATGAGAAGCTTGAGACTGCTAGCAAACAAAACAAACCAAAAAAAAGGACAAGAATAAAGATACAGGTTAGAGAGAAAAGAAAACCACAGGGCTCTGGATAGCAGCTTATGCCTTTTTTGCAGAGGTATTTCTTACTGCATGATTTTGATGGGGCAAATAACTGCCACTCTAAGTGCTACCACAGACACTATAGAAGTAATGAGACTTTTTGCAAGTAGGTAACCTTATAGTAAACTGAGCACCTAAGTTCAACAGGATTTTTCCGGTGTCTAAATAATACCAAAATATTTAGCTGACAGAATCAGTTTTTTCTCTAACAGTGGACTAGGAAAGCTGCAAAGTCAACTGTTACTAAGCCTAGAGGAAAATTTGTTTTAGTACTCCAAATTAAGTTTAATGATCATTAAAATCATAGAAGAGATGATTTAAATTCTTTTCCCTTAAATGACAGTTGGGCCATGCGACAAATATTCCACAAGTACGAATATATTAATGACTGCAAGGAAAACTAGCTCTGGTAAAACTTGCAAAACTCCAGTCTCCCCAGTTAAGAACAAGTGGACTACACACTGCAAAGGTTATGTACATGTACACACTGGAGGGTAGGACAGGAACTAACAAGGAGATTTCTAGCTACTTAAATAACTAATTTGTTCCTTTGTTCAAAACCTTGGAAATACACAGCATAAATTATTTAATCCCTTAAAAGAAGTCTTTTTTTCCCCCCCCTCAACTTTAGGAAGGAAACATCTCAGAAGCTGTTTAGACTTTGACATTCCACAAAATAACACACTGTGCTACAGCACTACTCCTTGCCATATTCTAATTTTTACTGCTTTTTCATTTAGAAAGATATTAGCTGCCAAAATACATTTCAGGCTTGAAGAAAACACCTTCTAAAATTAACACTAAACCAGCCAGAGAAAGAAATAAAGTTGCTGTCTTAGTAAGCCAATAATGCATACAGAATAAGTCAAGAGAATATATTGCCAGAAGTGTAACCATTATGGGAAGACAAACTGGCAAACCAACTTGTCAACATGCAGTTCCAAAATCCTCTTGGCCTTTGTTCAATCAATCAAATTACTAAGACGACAGATAAACGTTCTGAGACAGAGGAAACAAAAGAGAAGGGAGGGGGACAAGAAAATGTCAAATGACATGCAAGTTAACAGAAGTAACATTACTATTTATAGGGAACTCTCCATCCAATTCCTGAAAAGAGAAACAAATCGAAAAAATTCCTATAAAAACTAGTTACTAAACCAATTTAATAAGATTATATTACTGCAGTAGCTATTAATTTAACATTTTATTAAGTACTAGGTTGCTAATTTTTTTTTCCTGCTAAAAGATTGTATTTTATGTCTCCGCAGCCATGCAGTTTTGCTATTGTATTAGGTACATCTTTCAGTGACCACTGCTGTAGCTCAGCTTTTGGAGAGACAATCACAAGTGCAAATCCAGCAGTGGAAAGCTGTGTGTGGTTTTTTTGACAGCAGCTCCAGAGCAAAAGCAAACCCTACTGTCAGAGAGCAAGAACACTCTGTGGGAGCAGAATCTCTCTCCACCTCTCTCCTCAGGAACAGTAATTTCTAGGGTATTGCATCAATAGTTATTTGCGTCAGTATCTGAAAATGCAGCTTAGCTCATCAATCAAAAACACATTCTCAGACACCCACAGCAAAACCACCCCCAAGCACTGTAGGCAAAATGTGTATGGGCACCAACGAAAAAAGACAAATAAAATTCTGACAGAGGAGCAAAGCTTTTTTAGCAAAAATGTTTGCTGTCATTTCATTATCAGTTTTGTACACCATCTTTAACTACCCAGTTGCATAGGTCCTATACAGACACAAGATAGCATTTACTGGATTTACCAAGTCCCAGCCTAAATTGTCACATTATATTAAGATTCTAGTTTGAATAATAAAATTTTAAAATCAACAGGATGACATACCATGCCAGAACTTTTTACAAAAACCTATGAAAGCTTTTGAAACCTGTAGAACAGGAGATGGTAATGTATTCAATCATACATTCAAACTTTTAGATAGGAAGTATCTGCTTCCTATTATTATGAATACATTTTACTTACTACTATGTTCGTATGGCTTCCCTTCATAAAGCTGCAGTACAAGATAATGTAGTTGGAATTGCGTTTTTTAGTTGCTTTGATTTAGAGATTTTTCACTTAGTTATCAGTTGAATTCAATTCTCACTTTAGCTCACCTCACCATCTCAGGATTTGAAATTCTTTCCACCTGGTTATTGAAAAAGATAAATAATAAACTAGCCAAACCTAGTCTTAATGTATCCACACAAAATATGAAATATACAAGAGATGTATACCATAAACTTTTGTTTATCTTGTCCTAAACATTTTTCTTCATAATCTATTTATTATTATCTATTTTTCTGCTATCTGGTCCACAACACAAATTAGATATTCCATCTGCCATCTAATAGCTGTACCATTCATGGTATTTCTGATTAGAGAGAAGTACATATTCCAAATATGTCAAGCTCCTTTGGACTGTCTAAAAGGTAGACAAGTAGAATATTTTTTCCAAAAGGAAAATATTCATCATAAGTATGATAAAATAAAAATAGCATAAGAGACTGTGAGCTGGAACCTTCAACAACTATACTGCTTCTCCTGTTCCATAAAAGCTGAAAATTATACCAGTGACTAAAAAAAGGCAAACTTTTATTCCTAAAGAACTGTGAGCATGTTTTTTACTGTCTTACTTCTCTAAGGATTTGAGAAACTCATCACGGTTGTGTTCATCGTAACATGTCTACAGGCCTGTAGCAATATGCTTATTTATACTTTCATTTTTTCTGATACAAGACTGCTGCTTCATTTTGGGGGCCTTGCCCCAGAGAAGGCTTGTGAAACATCACATAATTTTATCTCTGTATTTTGTGCCTTAATGACTATGCAGAGTTCTTCTACAGCCTTCAATACATACAATTAAAAAAAGACTGTATCAGTAACAGAAGTTTCTGAGAGAATTGGCACTCCTGAGCTTGTTTATGGCTTCAGGGAGGTGGGGGATGACAGATTTTTCTGACACTTGCTCCTAGATAGCATTGAAACATGAAACAAATGGTTCGTGACGTGTATATTACTTTCTCCACAGCACTGGAAAATAACACTACTCTATTCCCAAATTACAAATCAAAATAAAACAATGTTTCATGATAGCCACTTTCCACAAAGCTCATGTAAATGGTTTTTAGTCATCACTGTCTGTCCCAAAGCTTAATTCCACTGAGCTGTTGAGAATAAAGGATAGTGATTACAGGAATACAGTGCCACTTCAAACCCTTTTTTTGTGGTATACTAGGAACAATATCATAGATTAGCATCCCTAATGCATTTTGAAATTCCAGTATGTGGCTGCAGTATACCCCAACCCAGAAATCTGGCTGGTAGATTATAGTCTATATTTTTCTATATAGGTGAAGACTACTGGTTTCACACAAAGCTGCACTGATGTCATTTTAATACCTTCCAGCACAGTATGTGCTGGATCTGATTTCAATGCTGAATTGCAGTAACAGGTTGAATATACAATTGTGCTGAGCTATCAGGTAAAATTGAGTATATCAAGGACTATGTTCCCTTCAAAACACAAGTATCTCAGTGTCTCCTCCGGATAGACGACTCCCTCTTTTTTTTTTTTTTTTAAGGTGTTTTCTTGATTATGAAATCTAAAAGATTCATTACATACTGTGACTTTTACTTTACAATCCAGGCATTGATGGGAACATACACTTTAACTCCAAAACCTCATGAGCAACCTTTCTTTGCATAATTTCAAAATTTTGGAGAATATCAGTAATAAGGTATGTAATACTATATTTTTAATTTTTATTAACTGTTTACTTCTTGATACAAAAAAAAAATCTGAATGTCTTCTATTTTTCAGACATTGTTCAGGCTTTTACTTCAAATTACACTCAGTAACATTCAGCTTGATATACACCTAACAAACTATCCCTTCTAGAAAGATCTATCAGTTCAGTTTTACAGCTTGGATGCTTTTATGCAGCAACTCCTCAGATCCAGTTTCAGCACGTCAGTTTCCTTCCAAGACTATGCAATGGTCATCACACAATAAATCTATTAGTCATGACTTTGATTTTTATAAATAAAAAATAAACATTTAAATTAGGAGAGTAATGTTTTAAATTAAAATATACAAAGCATATAAATTGTTTTAATTTGCCTGAATAAAACAAAAGAACTTCAGTGGATTCTCAGTTACACTCAAAAAGTCCTGTTAATATTTTCCCTTTTCCATTTCCTCCACAAGCTTTACCTATTAATCCATCTTATGACTGAAAATTTTGGCACAGCTAAATAACAGAACCCACAGTAAGTCCCACCTACAGTAGCCAGTTGTAAACTTCTGATTGTAAGAGTAGAAACTCTCTACACTGCGTATCCGATTCAAAGTTTGCTTTTAATAACAGGAACTGCAACATGCATACTTTCTGAAGCAAAATGAGTGAAAAACGAATAAAGCAATTTGACAACATCTCAAGACAGTGAGAAGTGCTATTAATTTCCATGGGAGATGACAGTAATGTAAGTAGGGACTGGGTGAAGCTCTTGGGTACCAGTCCAAATCTTCCAAATCCAATGCTCTAAATGAGAGTCCAAACTCTAAATTTAGGTGTCTAAAATTAAAATGGCCTAAGGGGTCAGCCATCTGTATCTTCCAGTTAATTTAAGAGACAGTATAGTTACTCAGTTGTGTGACAAAACAAATCACTGTCTACATATAGAACTCACATCCTAAGTTTGAGATCACAGGTTTAACATATGCTCATTTTCTGTTAATTTTTCCCAAAGTTAAAAGTTTTGCCTCTAACACAGGGTTCTCCTTGTTCATAGTATTCTCAATATCAAAAGTCTTCTTCCAGAAATAACAGGACATGCTTACTCAGGCTAATCAAGTTAGATTCTTCATTTATAGTGGACAGTAATACAACTAACACATATATTAAGCAGTTGTTCCAGTTTTTATATGTTTGCCAATTTTCCCCATACACTCCCTTATTCCCCAGTTAAGTGATCTTAAGGGAAGAGGAAGGTACAATTCAGAATCAGAGCATTAATCCTCCAAATATTTAGTAAACTACAGAGGAAACTGATAGGAAGTTGTATAACTGCTGCTGTTGGAAGAAGCAAAGACAGGCTAATAGGATGTAGATATTCACAAAACATCAGNGAGGAGTGTGGATGGAGCCCTCCCTGGATCTTCGTTCGCGAAGCCTAGCCATGACAATTCACAAAACATCCAGTTCCAAAGGGCTGAAAAACATTTCATTTCAAAGCAGCTTTTTTTTTTCCTAACCTTCTTCTCTTCTCAGTCTTTCGTGACATTTTTTTAATAGAACCATAAAATAGAAAGCATTTTCTTGCCTTTCCCAAGCAAGAAAGAAACAGCCTTGGAGACAAATTAGAAAGATGACATCCATGATTAGGTAAGAAATCTATTGGGGACTTCATTTCTATCCTGTTTCTGCTACACACATAAAAACATAATCCACTGGCTCACTGTGTTTTACCTGCTTTTAGAAGATGTGAAGCTATTACATATCTTAGCTATAGCACCTGACTCTCTAGCTCAAGCTGAGAAGAGACATGCCGTTAGTATTCCTTGTCTGCAATTCAGCACCCAATGCATCAGTCAAGATAGCGATTATCATAAGATCATTTGACAAATATTCTTTATGCAGCAAGAAACATTTTAGTAATAACAGATCTTAGATGATAAGCTAATAACCACATAGGCACTCAGCAGGAACCTAGTTCCCCTTCCAGTGCCAGGATTGCTACAAGAAATCACAGTTTTGTATGACACTCACATTATGCAAAGGCCTTTCCTCATCACCTTACAAAAATGCACGTAGGTTTTACAGAGGATATAGCCAGATGTAGGTTAGTTTCTTTATCTTTCCAGGATGACAGAAAAAGGCTTTTACTGAAAATGTAAAATTAAGGAGCTTCACTTTCATCAAGCACTTTGTTTAATGCACTGTATTATGCAAAACATCTAGAAAGCATTCAGCTCACCATTAGGAAGTAGCTACAACTAATACATTCTCTCATTTTGCCTGAAGTAGTGGTCTGGACAAGCTTTTACTATATCCCACAATTTTCAGATTTCTTGTGATTTAACAACCGAATCAATACACCATTTTGGTACATCTCTAACTTTCAACACATGCTATTTCTTTATTTCTAAAATTGTACATGAAACCTAAGCTGCACTTAAAACAATAAATAGCCTATATGTTGCTTGGCTGTCTGGTGATCCACATTGAAAATACCTCACATGAAAAATATCTTGGGATTTGGGAGAGAAACTGGGGAGATGATTATGGCACTCATACCAGAACAGTACAGCGTTTCTACAAGTTTTTTTGTTATAGTTCTTGTAGCTGGTTGAAACACTCTCAATAAAATGTGATACTCAGCTGCAGAAAGGATGCTAGAGCAACAGAGGAAACAATCAGATTCCATATTGTTTTCTCTTGGGAAGACTGGGCATGCAGATAAACCACTGATTCAAAAAAATTAGCAGAACCAGAAGTTGCAGAAACTGTGCAAGGAAAGAGTAAAATATGAATATCTGGCCCTTGAAGGGCCTATGGCACAAGAAAATGAAGAAATTTCTTCATGTCTGAGGCTGTTCCTCATATTCCAAATATTTTCTCTTCTACATATTCTGAAATGCATTAATAGTAACCAGAGAAATACTACATTGCTTCTACATAAAGTCCATTAATATTTATTTGAAATATGTGTTTTAATAATAAAGTTTGGAATGCTAACACTGAGGTGCACAAGCAATGCTTTTGGAGCTTGAATCCCCCCAAAATGCTTTCTGTTTCTGAGGTCAATTACCTCCAGGCATGACATAACAGCAAGCTAGCCTATTGACTCTGAAAAGTTATAAATCCATGGAAAGGTACAAAAGAATTACACTTTATTTCACAATTTCCATTTTGTGTATCCTGAAAGGAATGAGGCAGAAGTATAAAAGCTTGGGGGGGAAAAAAAGAGCAACTTAGTCTTTTGGAAGTTCATTTTATGCTGCAATTGGTGAAAAGCCTCTCTAAAAAGGTTATAAATGCCATATTAATTTCATTAGGAAAGCTCCCATAGCATATTAATTTCATTTCTGGCACTGTTATTGCATCTTTTCAGATACACAAAATCTTAGGAGGTAATTTCATTAGCAGTAAAGATCTGAGAAAGGCAATTAAAATATTTTAAACAGATGAGTGACGATTCAGCATGTTTATTAATATATTATCATACTCTACTGATTAACAACACACTGACACACAAGAGCTAGCAGGCTCTGCTACTGAAATTGTTATCCTGAAACCTGTATTGGCAAAGACTGCATGAACAGCTCTCAAGAGATTAATGACCTACTCCTGTATTTAAGGCAGATACTCATCTTCAGTGATCACATATAAACTCTGAAGCTGAGTATGAAATTTAACAACTGCCTTCACTTACAATGCTGGGAAAGAAGATGTTTTTCCCATAATGTTTGCTACACTGGACACCAAGTAATTCTGGACATATAAAATACTTTTAGTGCCAGTTTGTACAACAGCATTAGCAGCTTCTCCATCCTAGCCTTCTTTCTCTAACCTGACTTACACATGCAGGCCTCTGAAGCTACCTCTGTTCTATGCAGTATGCGGCTCCACTTTTTCAGGTATAGAAACAATATTTTGAACTGGAGTTTTACAGCTTGACTATTAATGAAGTTACAACTTTATCTGGCAATTTAATCATCAGGACAAGAATAAACTTTTAAGAAATACTTCTTATGACCCAGAAGCCTAAATCCCATTAATAGAAGTTATGTGATCTCTTCAGGATCTGTAGCCAGTTTTTCAAGTGAGTCAAGGAGCTTTCGAAACTTTTGAAACAATTCTCTCTTCATAGGCTACTGATATTTATAAAATCATTCATGTTAGTCTCTCAAAAAAACAGAATTATCTGAAACTATTATTACACAGAACTTGAAGATTCTGTTGCAAAATGCTAATAAAATCTCAGAGCTACAATCTGCTTTGTGTTACATTTGGTCAACTTCAGCAAATCCTGTGACATTTACACACATAGGAAGATGTACTCCAGAAGAACACATTACTTTGTGAACTACTAGTAATGAATTTAAAGGAAATGTGTTTATTCTTAACTGTAATACATTTCCTGTAATACTATGAAATCTTTCTATTAACTTTTAATAGATACAACAAACCCTCTTGTCTTATTTAACATGTATTATATGCAGTGATCTAATTTAACAGAGTAAGGTTTAAAAAAAACAACTGTTAGATTTACAAATATACTATATATCACTACATTCCAAGCTAACAAACAGTGGGAACATGCAGATGCAACACAAAAGGAACAACACACATTACTAGCAGCTCTCTCCATCCAGGTATTTTATTAGATGGGTGATAAGATTTTTCTCTTACCTGGCTGCTCAGGAATTTATAAAATCTAAAAAAAACAAACAACCCAACTTTTCTGGCAAACTACTCTAGGATTAGCTATCTCCCTACTTCAAAATAACTATACAATGTTTAAGGATTCCTATAGGGTTTTTAATAATTGCTTTTGCTATTTGTCAATAACTCATTCTTCTAGAACACCTGCCTGAAAAACTTTTGATATCTTTTCAACAACGTTTTCCTGTTCTTTCAAAAACACTGGCAGCCCCTTATAACTATACACATATCTAGAATTTTATACATACAGCTAGCTACTGCATTTCATTTGCTTTATAACTTAAGCTGGAATCAAATAAAGGTCACATTTTGCATAAACACCAGCACAGGAAGTTAACTTTTGCTTTGGTGTTTTTACCTTCATAACACTAACAAACTCCATTCTTACTGCTGCATTTAAAGAAAAAAAATGAAATTGTGTGTAGTGTTCATTATCTCAAACTATACAATTATAACTAACACCACATTAAATTTCTCATGATGTGGTGATGAAAACAAACAAGATAACCACAAGCTACCATAGTTAGAGTTTCAGCCAGGATTTCACTGTACAGAATTGAATTACTTATAACATTACCTCCTCTTAAGACTATAAAGTATTCTGTACAATACTAGGACAATATAGGTTTCCTGGAATTTTTTTCCCCCCTCTCTAAACATGATGTATTTTCCATAATCATATCCAAGAAA
This sequence comes from Bucco capensis, assembly GCA_013396975.1. Lineage (NCBI taxonomy): Eukaryota > Metazoa > Chordata > Aves > Piciformes > Bucconidae > Bucco > Bucco capensis. The sequence continues at coordinate 555,109 of VWZO01016436.1, read as the reverse complement.
AACATAGCTAAACATCGCCAAGTAATCGCACCTTTACGGCAAACTATTTTGTACAGTTACATTTTGCACCATTTTAAAAGCCAATATACTGACATGGCATCATTTCAAGCAGCACGAAATAGATTTTTTTTTTTTTCTTTCCCCCCTTAGATTTCATGAGAAGTGTTTTCAAGCACCTGGGACTTAATCTAAAACTGTATGACAACAAAAGATTGTTTTCCAGGTGTGAACACAGTGCCAGTAGTGAGCTAAATCCGCTTGTTGGCCATTCACTGTTTTAGCATTTCAGTGTAAAATATCTTTTACTGCTCCAGCTATTCACTCCGAGGTCCTCTTCTGATAAGAGATGAGAACACAGCTCAAAGGCTAATTTCTAGCATTATTTTACTAGAAAGTAAGGACCATTTCAGTGGTTTGCGGAAGGTGGATTGTTCGGGTTTGTATTTTTAAAGCTCCACACCTTTTTTTTTTCCTTCAGTTCCCAGAGACTGTGTCAGCCTGACTCTCAAGTAATTTGTTATAGACACAGTCATTTCCTCCTCCATTGATAAGTTTCAGATTTGTAGAAGAAAAATGGTTCGCAGATACTATATGTATATGTGTCTTATTATAACTTCCGTAAGATAATAATCAGGGTAAAACCAGTTATGGGGGCACACAGCATGCATAGTAAAATCATGTGCTCTTTCAATGGTTTCCTCACAAAAATAGAGCATCTTTTTTATGGCGATAAACTTTATTATGAAATCCAAAGAAGGGTATTCCATATTTTCCTTTGATAGCTATATTAAAGCTCCACACCACAACACATTGGCTTCCTGACAACACATTGGCTTCAGAGGTATCTTCTCTCATGAGTAAACATCGCTTTATTTATACTGGATATGAAAATATTTTACATTAAATGAGAGGCATGTGGAATGAAAGTTAACAACCGAATACCTCCCATTTTGATGTAAAGTATATTTTAGAAGACAACACTGCAGGAAGAAAAATAGTAATAGCTCTGTTTCTCAAATTTTATATCAAAGAAAGTCAAGAGATTATCAGCTAGATGCAACCCTCTCATCAACACCAGATACTTACAAGTGAGCTGCTCAGGCATGAATATTCATCTCCTGTGGTAGCAAAAGGCAATGATTTATATTTCCATGTTAATTGAGGTCTACACTTCACTAGTGCAACATTTTGTGCTCATAAGAGCTTATCTCAAGCACCTGATCTGCATTTGCACTGTGAGTGAGCAGCCAAGCTAGCAATACCTCAACTGGATGGATGCACATTCATCAGGTTTTCTACTAAGACTATTTATTGCTTATCTGCTGAAATGAGCCTATCATCTTCTTGTGGTCAAAGTGCTACAAGGCCTGCAGATAAGCAATACATCACATCAGTAAGGCACACGTGCCAGTCTAGCAGCACCTTAAGGTTTGCTTTAAAGATTCCCCCGTGTGTAATTAGTAATTAATAGTTTGTAGCATGTGTTTACAATCACAAACAAAACCAGCTCAGACAGACCTGAATCGTTGTTAATTCTCCCAGTTGCAAGTCCTGAGATTCAATTTCCAACCTATTAGCCTCTGTTTGACCCACCCTCCTTTGCCAATTACAGGAATTCTCCCTTTGAAGGATAAAGGAACTGAGGGAAGTACTTGGTATGGATTAAGCAATACAAAATGGGTACCTCCTGTTATAAAGATGATGTAGCCCAGAAAGAGACAACATAATAATGATTATTATCACAAACAACAGGCTCCAGACTTCATGGTACTACTCCTTATTCTGCACATGCTTTTATCTATCAATGTCAGAAGAAATTTTGAACAATGTAGAATGATAAGAATGCAAACTGTGCTGCCCAAGAGACATTGCAGACCCCTGCACGAGGCTTCTTCAAGAGAACCTCCTTTACTGAAGGAGAAAAAATTGTGTAACCTTCATAGAACATGTTTTTTCACAGCCTTTAGTTTCATCCTATTCCTGCCAAAAATAGGCATCCTTTTATTAATCCTGATTAAATTCTGCTTTGAGCATTTATGCTCTGCCTATACACTAATGAATATCTCTCTCTGTATTTCCTGCCCAAAACTGTTATACAGTCCTTATCTATTAAGCATCCCATGTTTGGAATGTTAGAGCAGAGAGATACAAGTATGATTACAGACAGAGAAGAAAATGACGAAAAAATCAGTAATGAACTTCTGGGTGCCTCCTATAAGAGAATGATATATATGTGAGTGCCTCAACTTATCAAACTGCAAACACTGTATAAACCTGACTATATTTAATCTTATTCTCATAGCCTTCTTTGGGATATTATTACAATGATATGTTATTTCTCTTAATTTGTGTTAAAAGAAAGTTTTTCTCCAGCTCTTATTCAGCTGTATTTGTAGAACTGATGAACACATGACACTCCCTGAATCTTCCCCACATGTCAACTTTCATCTATAGGCTGTATATTCTGTCATTATTTGTTAGAACTACACAAATCTCCCTTCTCTTTATACTATACCTTTACCTTTAATTCACCTGTACTCTTCCTGAGACAAAGATGAAAGGTTATTTAGAGAGTCATGGGAGGGAATTTCATTGCTTCATGCTTAATTATAGTTTGCTAAATCAATGCTTTCTTTATACTAAATAATCATTTCCCATTACCACAATGTTATTTAAAACACCTGTATATCCTCCCTTTCACTGGAATTGATAAAGTAACAGTTCTAAGACTTAAAATAGAAGCTACTGGGATATTAAATACTCTCAGGTGAGAGATGGGCAGGTTTCTGGTTAGGGATGGTAGATCTGAGCCCAAGTGCTCATGATATATCCATCTGCAACACTGGGTTCTGTTCTAAGTATGTTATTCTGATTAGAGTGTGCTGTCATACCTGCATCTACATGTAGAGTTTAATAGTCTGTGTGTAGACTGAATTTAGCTAATAAACTCAAGTTTACCACCATCAAGCATCTGCCCTTTACACTGATTTCAGTGCTAACAGTGAAAACAATTTAACACAGGATAAAAGCTCCTTTACAGTGTCTTGGAAACTCTGAAGGCAATATAAGTTTTTGCACAGAAACTGAATGAGTATATACCTAGATAGATATATCTGGGATCACTCCCTCCATGTCCTTGCTTAGCAATTTCCAATAGGGTATAAGTTCCTGATAGAGTCAATCAGTAATGGAGAAGCTACTCATTCCAACCAAGAGACAGTTAGGGACTGTTTCTCACACTTTGTTTCTTGTTGCAGTAGACCTCAAAGGAGATAGAAAAAGCTAATCAAGTAAAGATACTACCTGTTCTATAATCTTATTTAGCATTCTACTAATCATGATTTGCATAGTTTAAGACAGAGAAAAACCTTTACCGTATCAGGCTCCCAAATTAAAGTTTTGTCATTGTGGTTCTTGAAGTATCCACGTAGACACAGCCTATGGGATACAGTTATAGCCCTTCCGCACTGCAAGAGTGCCTGTGAAGAAAATTATACTTACTGCACTATTTAGAAAGTAATTAAAGCAGAAGAAAGCAAAGTGACTTAACAACAAAGCTCAATGCTGTAAGAAAGGCCTCTCTACTCCAGTGCTCTCATTCTTGAGACTAGAAGTCCATGGAATGACTGAATTGTCAGTCATGTGTTTAACGTTTCGGCAGTACCAATACAATAACCTTAACCTGGTTAAGCAACGCAATTTGTTCAATAATTTTTTCCAGTGAAGAATGTAACACCAACAGAGCTTCATTCCTGCTATGGCGCTGAAACATAATAGATAGAAAAAGAAAAGAATTTTTTCATTCAAATTTTCTAATAGGCAATGATTATTTTGCTGGTTTCTATGGTACTATCACCATGGCAGCTAGCCATTTAAATCATAGGCATTAAGAACACAGTTTTGATAACATCACAACAACAGCCTAGAAATATACTACATCTCCTAGTCATATGCAGCAAGAACAGTTTCGTAAATGTCCATATGACAGAGGTCACTAAACAGCATCAGACACCAGGATTAGAAATGTGATATTTCAAGCATCTAATTAAAGAGCAAGTTCTCAGTGTTCCTTACTCCAATTCTGAAAACAATAGTGGAAATATAATCATTGCTACAAAAAAGATAATCCAAATACTTTCATAGCTTGCTTAGTTTGTACATGAGTTTTGCCCCTTCACTGATTAACCACTCAATGCATATGATTACTCAGCAGATTCTAAGAGAATGTGCAAGTGGAAAAAAAAAAAAAAATCACTGTAGGGCACCAAGTATTTGCAAAAGAGTGACTGTGGTATCAAAGCATCACGTACAAGATTGAAATAATGATCAAAATGAATAACTCAGTGTTCTGACTGATCAAATTTTCAACATGCAATGTGAAACATACTGATCTTACTAAATGTATCATCAACTATTTGGTCATTCTGAAAAAATCTGAAAGTATTCAAAAATACTTTCAGGAACAGCAATCTTTCATCTCTTCTATAAATTACATAAGAAATTACATTTTCAAACTATCTTAGAGCAAATTCATACTCTTGTCCTGGGATTTCTGATTTTTTTTTTTTTGAAATAAAGTAAACTTCAAAAGACAGAGAGACTAAAATATTAAATGAATTTATAAATCCTTTTAATAGAAGCTAATAAGTAAATTCAACAATTTCTCTATTTCAAGCCTAAAGCTTTGCCAATGGTCCATCCAAGAGACAGAAGTACAGAAAATGTCAGTAATATGCTGCAGTAAAACACTACAGAAGAGCACTGTGACTCAAAAATCACTGGTACAACCATATCCTAAAATANCATTCTATGATTCTGTGTGATTCTATAATCACAGAAGTATTTATGCTAGAAGAACAATGAAAAAACAGAGCTGTAAGTCAAGTTCCTTCATATCTCCAGTATTTCCATGCTTGTTAGATTTATTGGTTTTTTTAGTCCCTTGGGCCAGTAGCTGGGAAGTGACAGCTAACCAAAAAGACTAGAAAATATTTGATAGCGAAACAGTTGTATGATTATATTTACATGCACATACTATTAATCAGCCTTTAAAATCCAACCAATTAAGTACTGTCAAGGATTTGAGAACAGTCTTGCCATCTTATCTGGGGGTGCTTTCAGTTTTGTGTCATGCTTTGTCTTAGGAAACCAAGAGTAAAGAAAAACAGCTAGATGCAGTGTAACATCTATGCAACATTTATATTACACCTGAACTTCTACTCTTGCATAAGACTACAGTGCTGAACTTTCAGACCATCTAAACCTGCCAGGTACATCTTCCAGTTTTTTCATTAGGGCAACACTGACTAATATGTTCAGAAGGTCTACATACTACTTAGCTCCTTGCTGTGATCTAAATATCTATAAAGGCATTTGCATGGCTGTGCAGTACATGTCAATCATAAATGAACCAGTAGACTACAAAATCTTCAGCAACACCACAACAAAAAAGCCTTTTCTACTTCCAGTCCTTAATTTAATAATAGTTGCACTTGCTATTTCAAGGACTTGCCATTTCCTTATTTAAAAGCTTGTTTAATTTTTTGTTAATATGAGTCCCAAGATATTTTATGAAATTCATGTCAAAAGGAGATTCAGATTTCAGTATGGTTTTGGGAATGCAGAATATATTAAACAAAGTAGACTTCATTAAACACTGCAAGATCTGAGGTCTGGACTACCTGGTGACAAATATTCTGCTAGTTCCCTTAGCTGTTCTCCTCTTTCAACTCCAACTTTCTCTCTAGCAATACACAACAAGGTGATAAACACATTTTTAAAGTTCTTAACTGTCTATGCAGTAAACAAAATTAATAAAATACTGTTTTTCCTCCAAATAACAATGATCAATACCAATGACACATACAAGACTCCAAATGACTTGAAAACATCACAGTGATTAAAATCAGAAGTACTCATCACAGAAGCAGTTCTGCTAGAACAATATAAAACAACATAGTTTTAGAACTATGTAGTTTTAAACTTAAAACACAGTTTTAAATTAAATGAGATGTTCTACACTAATTAAAACACAGGTTCCCTAATTTTTTAATAACATGAAGGGCAACCATGGTTGCACTGGTAAGATAAGTCAACGTTCATACACTTACACGCCCACAGTTTTACGCAATTCCTGACCTGAAGTCCCATTCACTGGAATTCTCTTCAGTCCCTGACCTTTTTGCTGAATCTGCTAACATGACAGTAAGGGAGATGTGCCAGGGGAAAATGAAAGATGCAGAGGCAAGCTTATTGTGAAAGGGCTAAGTACCTTTCCACCTGCTTATTCCTTGCTTACTTGAAGTGTATAACATCCAGTCATTATCAACCTTATCTGGATTTGTATCGGTAAACCAAGACCAAAATCTTCCAGACTCCATTTGCAAAAAACTACCTTTTTCAAAAATAGACACATTATGATTAAGCAAACAATCAGGGATTTTTTGCACTATGCATATAGCAAATTATTAGACTGGGTAGCTGATCTTTAACAAGTCTCATAATCTTAGAAGTTATAATATTATACATGAATTAAACTGTTCTGAAGATGACTGAGCTTCTTGTAAACTACAAAAATAACAACATAATACGACAAAAGAGCAAGAGTCCCAACAACATTGTTTCTTTTCTGTATCATACCATCACTTCTGCTGTGTGGGCACACACAGCCCCCACTGGTTCTATACTCCACACCATAATCAATGTTACAGCTTTAGCAAAAATACAAAGACTTGCAATAGAAAGTATCCCAGAAGAAGGTGGGCATTCATTTTCAGCTATATTCCTGATTCAATTGGAAAAACTCAAGCTTACCCCTGGTGTAAGCAGCATATGCACACCTGGACACAATCTGGCCTTCACCCATAGAAGGGAGGCCATTTAGTCAATCCACACCAACAGCTGCAAATAGAGCCAGATCCAGCCTCAACAGCTATCACACTTATATTTTAATAATAGATTACAAATAGCAAAACAACATTATTAATACCAACAGTGGTTTAAATTCCAGAAGCTTAATGTACTCTGCCTTAAATCTGTGCCATAGCAACCTTTTTTTAAAGTCAATGTCATCTGTACAGACTGAGTTAAAATAAAATGTGGGCCAAATTTATGACACTAGTTTCCTTTGGATACAGCGCTCAGAACACCGTATGTCATCCTAGATGTGACTGGAGTTGTATTTGTTGCATCCAACAGTATATATACATTGCAAAATACATGCCTTTATCATCAGTTTCAAGTATTTGTCTGAGATGCTGAAGGTCAAATGAAAAGTGTGGAAGATTTTTTTCTGCTTTCACTAAATTGACATCTGTATGCTAGAAACTGTAGCACTGTTCAGGCCCAGAGAGAAAAACCTCAAGAGTCTGTTAAAATATGACAGGGTTATAGTTGGTCAGTTAAAAAGTCACATCAAAGGGACAAGAGAGGAGACCATTCCCTTTTAGTGTGGAGCTATACAACCGTGGAGCCCAGGTATCACTCTGTGTATGCAATACCAACCAGTGATGAGGAACTTATTGTAACAGAACTACAGCAAAAGTAGCCAACATTTAATTTATTTTTTTTTCAGCACTGGCTCATGAGGGGCTTGGAATCTTTGTCAGATGGATACTTAATGAGCCTCTAGAAAGAGCTAAAAACAGACATATTACTACAAATCTCCATAGTAAGTGTAGGGGTAGTGAGCTTTTTAAATTTAGATTATGTAAGGTCGTGTGCCTCACTGCATTATGCTTTACATGCACATTATATCTCACTGCACTGTATTGCACTGTATGAACTCCAAAAGATCATTAGTCACACAGACCCTGTCAGATTCCCTGTCATATCTCTGTCTGACAGAGTGCAAATATCATATATACACCTAATATTTATCAGAATGAGGTCAATCCCCCAAATGTCCTGACAGGGTCCAGGACCCACAGGAGGAGATACCACCTGCCCAAATCGGCCTCTTGCCCGAGTAGCACCGGACCGCCCAGCCAGGGAGCTGACTCCTTTTATCAGATAAAGCCGCGAATGCAGGAGCGAAGCTAGGGCGAGAGCCTGCAATGCAGAAGCCCTTCCCGGAGCTCATCAATGAGCTGGGGGAGACAGGGCGGGGGCAATGCCGGCAGACCTGCCCGCATCCCAACTACAAAAACGCGAGGCACGGGGCGGGAGGCGTTTCTGAACGCCCGGCTTTGCCCTTACCGGGAACGGCCGAGGGCTTTGCCCTCCGGCTGTCCGCAGCTCCGCACAGCGGGAACTTCTGCAGCCGGGGCGGAACGGGCAGCCCGCGGGCAAGGACACGATTGCAGGCCGGGCCCACCTGTGCCACCTGCGCTGAACCACACCGGCCCCTCCGCACTCCCAGCCGGCGGAGAGGAGGAGGAGGAGGGAGAAGCAGCTCTTACCTGCTCCCGCTGCTCCTCCCGNTCAACCCAGCGCTGCCGGCCCCCCCAGCTGCCGCTTTCCGTCACCGCCGTCCCCCCGCCCGCGCTGCCCGGCGGAGCGGCCGCCTCTCACTCGCCCTGCAGACAGCACCAGGAGACAGAACGCGAGACCCACCTCCCGCCACCGCCTCCTTCCTATGAAGTCACCGGCCGCAGGGCCCTCCCTCTCGGCTGCCCGCAGCGGCCCGGAGAGCTGCGCTTCGCTCCGCTCCGCCCAGCGCCGCGCCCGCCCCCGCGGCAGCCGGTCGCCCAGCACGACGGGCGAGCTCGGCTTCGAGAGCTCAAGCCGGAGAAGGTGACGGGAGAAGTAAGCGGCAGCGCTCGGCCCGGCAAAAAGGACCGCGGCTGCCCCTGCAACTCGAGCGCTCCTCCGCCCAAGGATGCTCCTGCGGCAGGGGGAGATGATGGAGAGAGCTACTTCTGGGCTGCATCCATCCTAGCGCCACGAATAGCCATGCCAGAGTTTTGCCCTCTACAAAGAGGGTTTGTTACTCCAAGCTAAATACTTTATCTGTGCCTTCGCTCAAGGGATGACAGTGACTTTTACTTCAGCATACAGCAGCTTCTCAAACAACCTGGTTATTCTTATTCTGCTAAGATCATTATATTATTTGCAAGATCATTAGAGACTAGACATTGAGTAGCATCTTGCATACAAATGTAATGAAATATTTATGCTTACAGATCAATAGAAATTTCAATCCAGAAACTCTTTGTCTAGTACAGTAAGTGACACATATTCAATTATGTCTAAGAAGAAAAACTCATCTAGTTATGTTTTAAGATTGCAATGGTAGCTCTGTAGCACCTGGAAGAGTATTTAATCAAAAACCTCCTTTTATTATTTTATTTGGATAAAGTAATTTAACATACAGTCTCCACAGAAAAATAGTTACTCAAAGGCCTAGGAAAATCTTTTTTAACTCTAGGTATAATGAAAGCTTAAAATAAAGCAAAGCACACACAAACACAGAGGTCAATTGAAAATGCAAGGACGTAGTTGAAATATGAATACCACAGACCATTTAACTTGAACTAGAAATAAGATTTTTTTTTTTAAACTGGTTTTGAGTAATTGTAGCTAATACTCAAAATTAGGGTTCCCATGACTTGTTGCCCCCCCTTTTGTTTATACCAATCATCAGCATTTTCACTACTGAATCCTACACTGATTGAAATATATACACTGCAGACCAGGCCAGAACAGGGAAAGGGGAAGAAATCAGGCTTGCTACCTTCTCCTCCTCCTGACCTGTGAGGTCCCCAAAAGGTTAACCATTTCCTAATTAATTTCGTTTTTAAATGTTATTTTTAAATGTAGCTGAAATTAGCAGCATTTCTTGTCAGCCAATTACTTTTATTATTTATTAACTCTGTAAATATCTGCTCAACAAAACCACATTTTTGTATCAAGTCAGCTGAGATGTTTATTTTGCCTGTCATTCCATCGGATTATTATTTTACAGTTACAGACAGACTGTTATCAACCTTCAGAAGCTTTAAAAATACAATATGGTTCCTAGCACTCCCAAGCAGACTGAGAAATGCCACCCACGCAATCAGCAACACATTTTTAACTGAGGGAGCAAGAAGGTTTTTTACTACAGATGTTCTGAAGTTAATTCTGCAGTAAAATCTGGCACAGAATGGAATCATTAATGCACTAAGGCATGACACTTCTGTACTGAAATTTACAGCAAATCTGCAATGCCTTTGCTGCTTACTAGAGAGCAATAGGATCACTTCAAACACCCCTCAGGATATCTGACTTAGGACACTTCAGCAGTACCTGACTACAGCTTTACTTCATTAACAAAATGCTCTTAGCATTAACAAGGTTAGGCATTACATAATATTGTGAAAGTATACCTTGCTAATGAAAAGCCTAGATCTATAAGCAAATAGTATTGCTGGTAGAGATCTATGAAGCATGTGCAACTCTATTTACAGAGCTGTGAAGAGGAATAACATATCCCACTTGTAAATAACCCTTCTGTCATGTACAGAGGGCGTGGAAGATGTTTGTGACAGACAAAGGTGACATGACTTTCCAATTAAAGGTTTTTATTTTTAATCAAATTGAATGGCTAAAGAGTCAGTACTATTATACCTAAGGGACACAGTAAGTGTTCCTGATTTATAGTCAGGGTTCCTAGAAGGAAAGTTTTGCTTTTGAACAGTGACCACAATTTTGGCTGTCATGTGAGTTGTCTGATTAGCAGAGTAAACTTTTTTTTAATGCCAACACACCAAAGTTAAGTGTACAATAAGAGGTGCTGCCTTCTCTGTCACACAACTTTGAGCAAAGACATTAAAGTTTTCATCACTAATTATTCTCTAAAGGTCTCCATCAGCCTTCAGTCATAAAACCTAGAAATTTTTATCAATTTTTAAATGTTTTAGTTAAGATTAATATACTCGGTTCACATACCCAATTGGAACATCAATCTGAACAGTTTATCACTAATATTTAATTTTTAAAATTCTTAATCAACTAAACACAATCCTGCTAAAATTCCCACAGCATTATTTGAGTTTACATAGAGCAATTCCTAAACATGGCTGTAAGACCAGCTTAATGGTCCAAAGAGTACTTCAGGCTTGAGGCAGAAATTATACATTGATCACAGTGAATTAGCAGTTGCCATAAGGGTGTTGGAGACTATTATTCCCTGTGTGCATATGTAACTCTTACTAACATTAATGGGGTTACCAACCACATTGAGAGGAAAGCTGGCCCCATTATGTGAAAACTGTTCCAAAAGATTAACTGATTGGTCGTACTAGATGGATGGAATGCAAATTTTCAACAGGGATTCATTGAAGAATATAAGAGCACATGCTACTATTAAATGAATGTATGGCACAGGAAGGATTGAAAGCCTGCCTTTGGAAACAAGGTACTACAGAGACCAATACTATACCCTAGGAATCCTCTCCTCCAGTTCAGACAAATTACAGGTCTAGGAATGATGCTCATGGAGTTTATCCAGGTTTCTGCCACGGATGGATGCATGCATGATTAACCACACACACACACACAACAATCTCTTCAGGGAACATTAGCGTCATCTAATACAGGAGCCACCTAATGCATGTGTCCAAGTTAGAAGCTTGCACTCCTCATAGTCAACAGAGCCTTCAGGGGGCTCACAAATCTACCTCTACCACTCTCCATTGAAAAGAAGTCCAGACTCCTGTTGCAGATGCTTAAGTATAAATGGCTACATCTCCACTAGCAGTAAAATACAGACCGTGTTTTCAAGTCTACGGGAGGAAAAAACACTGAAGAAGTATCAAGTGCAAACACATAGAATACCTCTCATTTGAGTAATGGCACAACGGCACAGTACATACAGATGTCAAGGCTATCCAGGTTCACGTTTCCTGATGAACAGAACTGAAAAGGAAAGAACAACTCTGCAAAAAAATACTACCTGCAGGGATACCTCAACATCAGATTTTCTAGTAAAGGGTTAAAGCAAGGTCATAAGATCCAGCAGTTTGAAGTACTGAATGCCAAAGACACTCTCCCTTCCTGGAGCATCTGCCACATATTAACATCCACGGGAACATTTTAGAGGCAGAATGTGATCATTTGGAAGTATTGCAATCACATGGCATCATAGTAGAACCCAAGAAGTACAGTACACTCTGTGTGATACAAGTAGGTCAGTGGAGCATGGAAGAGGATGGTATTTCTTAAAAAGCCTTCTAAGGAACAGCATAGAAAACCTTTCCTATGTACATTTGTGACAACTCCAGTGGCTGATAACTTCTAACCTGTGTGCATTCAACAGCGATGAAATATTGCAGTCCCATGTCACATGAACAGTAGTGACTTTTATAGTAACTATAAAAATGAGAGGATAGAAAAAATTAAAATACAGTTTTCCCCATTAAATAATTTTGGCTTATCTTGTCACAACGGAGAAAAAAAAAAGAACAAAAAAAACCACGTCACCAAAAACCAAAAAAATCCCTAGTACCCTGATCAAGCTCCTTTATGAGCTTCAACTTTTTTGACACCTTGTCTTCCCACTAGCTAAGTTTGAAAAAGTGATACCATCTCTGATAGTTCTTTGACAACTGTTTGGTTACCCTTCTGGATTACTATTGTCTCCTTTGACTTCTATGACACAGGTTTAATCTCTCAAAGGGATGGGCTTCTTCTATGTCTAAATTTGGACATCTTTAATTATTACAAACACACAGTCCCTCTACAGATGTTCATGAATACACCTCTCATATCGTTCAAGAAGGGTTTTTGTATGAGACATCTCCAGACTTCTATTTCTCAAACAGATGACATTTCCATGAAAAGTAAATTAGACATGCATTCTTTGGGGTGATTTCAGTCTGTAAACATCTGTTTAGACTGACTCCATTTAAAATATTTTTCTTTTGGCAATCATATTTTTTGCCATCAGCTATAGTTCTTTCAAGTAATTGCAGCCAAAACTTGGACTTGCAAGCCTGAACATTTTAAAATTAATCCAAAATATGTACACACACACATGCAGAACAGACATTGACAGCATAGCCCGTTTTACGTTTGTTTGGCTTGGGTTTTTTCCCCTCCATTATCACAGAAGGATGTTACTTTCTGACATACATACCCAGCAGTGCACAGCTGTGATCAGCTCTGCCCCTGGACATGCATTCCAGACAACAGTTGTGACAAATGAAAGGTTCCCAGCATAAAGAGGAAAGCAAAGAACTCCAGAGCAGTACACTGATTCAGTAGGAAATGCTTCTCCACAGTGCTGAATTCTGCAGTCAAGTGTCTTCAAAATGACTCTGCATAGCACTAGCGGGTTTTTTGTGGTTTGGGGTTTTTTTTAATATTAAATTCTATAACCCAAAGTAAAATAAAAATAAGCCAACTTGCTGTGTCAACATCTACGGTGGATGAAGTCCCCAGTGCTCTATTTTATGCAGTGTGATTGTTTGCATCACCTCCAGCCTACTCTATGAGTGACAAGTAATTTCCATTGCTCACTCCATTATTTTCTTCAATCCACAATAGAATATGAAGATGAGAGAGGTTTTCACCAATTTTAAACCAGAGAGGAAATACTATCAGCAAATACTAAACATTTCACATTACAAATACATTGGTTTGGCTATTTTCCTCACATGTGCCAACTCTTACCTTACCACTAGAGCTGCCTGCTGGACAGCTAACAGTGCAAAGCATACTACAGAGTTGAGCTCCACAAGGAGGAATGGCATTTGTTCATGCTCACTCTCCGAGATGACTGCTGTTGTTAGCCAGTTACAGGATAGCTGGGCTAAGATTATGCCTCTTAGTTTTCTTGGAGTGAATCTGCAGCTTACACGTGTACACCCAGGCTTGTAGAGTGATTCCACAGAAGATAAATCACAGGTGTTTAAAAGGTTTCATCTCAGACCCTAAAATTCTATTGCCTTAGGGACACTATCACACAAATCCTGTAATATGTAGGGTACAACATGAACAAATTATCACCATATACTCAGTCACAATGCTGCACATTTTCACCAAACGTACCCCTATCATGTGCACAGATCTGGAGGTGTAGGTCATAGCTGTCCACAGGGATACAATTATTTTCCAAGATCATTACTCTGCTACAGTTAGCATACAAAAGAGTAGAATGAAATCAACTTGCTATATAGTTTGCCTTTCCTGAGCTTGGCTCTTCTGGTTCTAGGATTGTTATCATACTCCTCTGAGAATTACTAGCACATTGCTCACAGTCTGAAAAGCAATAAACACATGGCAAAGGAGAAACAACCAGACACACTTGACACATTATTCTAGTAGATGGGTCAGNTCGTTCGCGAAGCCTAGCCACGACGACGACGGGTCAGAGGCACTTTCACCTTGTTTTTAAACAAAGAAAAATACAACTTACTTCTACAACTAGTTTTGAGTCACACTGTATGTTCATATCAAGTGGGAACTTTGCAAGAAGACTGACTTCATTTGTAAACCAGCATCCTTTCTTCCCCTGCACCCAGCAAGAAGATTACAAACAAGGGAGTTTGAGGCTTTCTTGTAAGGAAAGAAACATAACGTATAAAATAATAATGTTCTCTAATTCTCACAGAAGTCTACAGAAACTGTTGCACTGGCCTTAGGGACTGAGAAATTCGACCTGCAATAACAGGGTCTTTTCTCACCTAGCTTATGACCTAATTAAACATATGTCATGTCTTAAGGTCTGTCTCTAACTGTTGCACCTCAGAGGGAAAAAGAAAGCATGAACATCAAGCTCTACAGAAGACATACAAGCAGTCTGTTCCACAGCTGATGCACTGGACAGAAACATTCTATACTTCTTTGCTTTGGTGCTGACAGTTAAGTGCAAATTGCTTCTCACTAAAACAGAAATCTCTTCAGACCAGTAAGGTTAAGAATATAAGAATATCTTAAAGAATTACTTTGATCCATTTTACCTATACTTGGATATTTATAGCAGTAGCAATGAAAAATACTATTTATGTATCTTCAAAAGGTTTAGAATAGTTGCTTCCCTAAATAAGAGAAAGTTATCTGGCTTGGGTGAACCACATCTGTTAAAATGACAGCTCCTAACCCTTCAAACTCTAACACTCCATAGAGCTGCCTTGCATTAATTCTCTATCCTTCTCCTTCCTCTAAAAAAGCATTCAAAAAAATCAGACTAGTTTGCCTCTAAATCTATAAACGTTGCAATATCAAAGGTGAAAGTGAATTTTCCTCCTTTTTTTTAATGGGTTTAAAATGCTGTGCTGGTAATAATAGTAAAAAAAAATCAGAAAAAAAAAAATCTGTATTTAACCACACTACCTTTCAGGCCTTCAGTATGGAGAAATAGCTATTCAGTAATGCAAAAACTGAAGGTACAGTAAAATTTCCCTTCTGTGTTTTCACACAAATTCTTAATTTGAGCTTTCTTAAGAAGAGGAGGACTATCTTACCAGCAGTGTCCCACAGCTTCAGATAAACATTGACCCTTCTAATAGCAGTTTCACTGGCCATCTTTGCCAAAAACTATATACCTCTGACACTAAAACTAAAACCTAACTGGACATAAACACAAATAAATGCTTCTATAATCCTTTGTCCATTTTATGCAAGTTAACTCACAGATAATGATCTAGAAATCACAGAAAAAAAAACCCTACTTTCATTTTTTTGTGTGTCTCATGCCCATAAACCAGAAGCAGTATGATATCCATACAGGGACTTTGTTGTCTGCGGTTAATTATCACAGATTAAAATTTAGATAATAGCTCTTTTAATCACTATTCCAGTCTGAAGTAGATCCTAATAGTGAAATTACTGCAGGAATTTTCCATATTTTTGCAGGTTTAGACACAATTTCCTAGCAAGATACTCAACTTGTGGTAAGACGAAGGTGTGGTTCGGCAGGCCTTCCTTTGCACTGTGGGGACTGCTAAAAACTACAGATGCTATTGAGGCAAGCATCATGCTGCAAGCTTTCTTCTTTACTACTGTGAAGATTCAAAGAGAAAAGAAACCTCGCTAATCTATGTACATACGTAACACAGAATAAAGCTACCATTGAGCCACAGGTAACAATTTTGCTAGAGTTGTACAGAAACAAAAGTCCAGTTGAAAACAGAATAATTTGTAAAATTATTATAAAATAATTGTATGTGATTATGTGTATAAGTCATAAAATAGTGTAAATTAATTATAAAATAATCTACCCATGTGACTCAGTAATCTTACTCTTCCTGAATTGGGAAGAAACACCAATTCAGAACATATTTAGCCTACACCACATTGTCAGCAAGGTTGGCCATCTTGGTGTTTAAACTTGAGATGCATAGAACAAATCTTAAAAGCGAGGTTTGAATATTAAAGCAGATACTTAGTCCCATATACAATTATTAGAAAGACAGAACTCTGCCAATTCTAGGCAATTCAGATCATATTTAAAAGCAACTGCTTCAGAGTAAATCTTATTATAAATAATTGCCAAGAGGAAAGACATACAATAGCAAGAAAATCCTTGTAAACATTCTGGAAGAAACACATGCTCAGGTAAAGCCAAATAAATTCAAAACTGCACGGAACTCAAAAGAATGAGATTTCCCTTTTTTTTTTTTTAATTTCCTAGTTAAAAAAAAAAATAAAGCCTTCAGGTCGCATACTGGCAGCTCTATTTTGGATAAATAGCACTTCACTCTCTTCAACTTCTTTACTACAATATTAATACAAATAAATTGCAAATCCTCAGATAGCAAACTTCTTTTATTTCCACTTTTCCAGGCTTATTTCCCATGCACATTCACACACACAATTCTAGTTCTAGTATTCTCTAATAGAGTTGTTAATGACTGGATAGTTGCTCATTTAAAGGCATGACCAGAGAGTTCATCTCGTCATGACCTCATGAATCCCAACTATAGCACTTAAATTTATTGTGTAAATGCCAGTCCTATTTCTCCAATAAGAACTTTTTCTTTAGCACTGAAAAATTGTGTTATACCTCTCAAGGAGATGAAATAGTATAATAATGTGACCCAAAATGTAAAACAGTACTTGGAAGCAGCTAGAGAACAGTTGCTTTTTTCTGTATATTATGCCTTCAAAATTGAAATCTGAAGCAGAGAAAGATTGACTCATAATAGCAGTTAATGAATAAAAGTAGGCTGCAATTAAACAGGTTAGTTATATTTTTCAACTTCCCTTCTGTCTTCCTTTTT
Source organism: Bucco capensis (assembly GCA_013396975.1). NCBI lineage: Eukaryota > Metazoa > Chordata > Aves > Piciformes > Bucconidae > Bucco > Bucco capensis. Next base: position 537,965 of record VWZO01016436.1, on the reverse strand, counting down.
ATCTCATTTTATCCAGCCCAGCTCTTCTGACAGCTATTGATAGGAATAGCCAAAAATACTACAGGTTTTCCCACGGAATACCCTACTGATACTGACTGCTAAATCCAGTGATGTATGTTGATTTCATGACTCATATCTCCTCTTTAATTTTAATCTCCCTTCCTTTCATGTTGAGGATCTGAAGTTTTACAGTTTCATTAATTCTGCTCCTTTGCCTTATATACCTAAGACTAAGTAGGACAAGCCCACACTGGCTATCACTAGCAGCATTTGTGCTGTTGTGATAGCAGGCTTTAAGAATTTACAATTTCTGTAGAGCTTAAATAAAAGCAACAGAGTCAGGAACAACCCTCAGTAACACCACTCTACTTGCCACAGAGTAGTAATATTTAAGTACCCTGTTTTCCTCTTTTGCTTCCTTCCTTACAATGCTCAAGTCTAGAAATTAGACTAATAGCCATATTCCCATTTTAAACTGTGCATTTTTTAATTTAATGGTTCTGTTTAGAACCAAAACAGACACTCAAATCTAAAACTTCAGTACATCTGCCTCTGACTTAGATTGGGTTTGGATACTTCAACACAAGCATATGAACTCCAGTGTACAGGCAGGCATCCAAAACATCCAAAGTATTCCAGTTCGTACAAAGTAAAAGCAAATAGAAGGACTATAAAGATGTTGGTGATAGATGTCATTACTGGTGTTAGGTGTTGAACTTAACTGAAAATGAACATCACCGTATGAAAGAGGCACTGTCTTATTTCCAAGAATTGCTTTAAAACTGCAACAGCTGGAAATTTTCAAAGTACAACAGAATTTTAATCTGCTTAAGAATGCAAATAACATTTCAAATTCCAAATTAAGTCCAAGAGGGAAAGAAAAGGTAATCATGGACAGTATTTCATCAATGGTTATGGTTATATATAACCATATATATTAGTTGATAAGTTAATAATAATTCAAGAATGCTGAACATCATTTTGACACTGCACTTGTGGATTACTTGGAGATTTAAAAAGCAATTTGTTATATTTCCTTTTCACTTTGCTCATATTTCACTTATGTACACATAAAAACCAAACAACTATAACCAATCAGTTCAGTAGCAATTAAAAGAGCATTTCCACAAAACTAATTCTGATATGTAGAAAGGAACGTGATTATTTACTTCAGAATTTCTCAGTATACATAATGTACAATGGACACATGGATGGACCTGCAGAAAAAGGCTTATGCTACCTTGAAAACCTTATAAGTAACATGCCACTGCACTGTGAAGTCTGTCAAAGTCAGAGCAATTGCTAGGAAAGATTAAAGTATGACAAACAACAAGTGTATATAGTAAGGTAACTTACATACTTTCTTACAGGCATCACAAATCAGTCACTACCTGTTAACCCAAGGTAGAAAGTAGAAGGTATCGTAACAAGACATTCCAATTTTCAAGTCCTTGTCTCAGTCCTTAGGCTTAAATATCTAAGGTCCCTATGTGGAGCAAACCCTTAAATCAGGTTGCTGGCCAAATTTGTTTCCATATCTTCTTGCATGTTGTTTTGTAGAATTATGAGCACCTCCATGCCCTCCTTCCCTCGAAGTGAGACCTGACTGCATTTTATTTGCATTCCACTTGGCAGTGATTATAAAGCTTTTACATTCTAATGATAATGAAAAAAATGCAAGCATAGATATCTGCATATAAGTAGAATCTTCTTGCCAGATACAAAGCCAATATTCTCTAATATAATCTCTACAGAAATACTAATATAGCATCTTTTTAAGCCATAACTATTACAATTGAGATGAAGCAGCACTACTGTTAATTTCAATTATATCATTGTGCTAATGCAGACACCTTTCCAACACACTCCAGATCATTACCACTAACTAGAGATTAGAGATGAGCACCCACAACATTTTATCCAGAAAGTAAGTATTCAAGCATCTTCAGTTTACCTGCAAAATTATATAGCCAAGAAATCATAAATAATCTGAACTACACGTCACATTTGTAATAACAAATTGCAAATAGCAAGTTATTGTAATGGTTATAAACTACCTCAGAGCATTCAGCCAGGATTTGGTTTGTGAATAGTTTTTATAATTCTTCTAGCAATGAAAGAAACAGCACTGTAGAAAAAGAAGCTTAACTTCAGAAGCCAATTAAATGAATGCATACAAATTGAGATTCCTCGCTACTCCTCTCAGAGGCAACACTTCCTGCTTTCACAATTTTATCATGACTCTCACCATTTTTAGTGCTTTTCTTAGAGTCTCTGCTGCTGGAAAAATGCCCAAGAGCCTTAGCATTAATTTTAACAGATTTCCACTCCCCTGCATCCTGAGAAAAGCTTGAAAGTGTGAAACCAGTGCAGCCTACAGGCTAAAAAAATAGAATGAATACAAAAAATTCAGGGTGAGATTTTTGTTGGGGTTTTTTTGTGTTTGTTTCATTTTGGGGGTGGGGTTTTTTTGTTTGTTTGTTTTTTAATAAAAATCCTTCAGCTGATTTTAAGCTGGTTCCTTGAGCGGCAGGAGCTAGATAATGCATCAACTCCTCATAGACAACTGCCCACTGGAACCTCTCCAGAGCAGATGTAAGGCACAGTTTTACATGGAAAAAAATATGCAATACCCTTTCTATGCAGTGGATATTCTTACTCTTCAGAGTGCCAATGCAGCTTATCTTAACTGTCATGTTTCTAAAGAGAACACTTGACTTTTTGAAGTAAAAATTAGTATTTTCTTGTGCACAAACTATTTTTTGTTTAAAACAAGATAGCTTTTCTTCTCTGGAAAGCTAACTCTTCTGCAACTAGTAGTATCATGCATGAGAAGATAAAAACTGTTATGTTACCTACAAGAAAGGTGTAAAAACATGTCAAAAAGGAATATAACATCGGGCCTCCTTACAGGAATGATGGTTTTACATCTGCCTTAACATAGTCACTTGCTTTTAATTATACATTCAGCTGGAAATTGAAAGTTAAATAGCTTATCTGCTTTTGTATGGCTAGGCTTCGCGAACGAAGATCCAGGGAGGGCTCCATCCACACTCCTCATCAGCGCCTTTTCCAAGCGCGCTGATAAAAAGAGGATAGCAGATAGCACCCTCGAGCCTGCGCTATGGATTTTTTTTAGGTGAGACACAGCATGCGCAGAGCTGGACCCACCCTTTAGTCCTAAGGCTCATCTGCCAGGGCCTAGCAAGCTTGGACGCTGGCAGCCAAGTCCTTAGGACAGAGGTTTTATTAGAGTGTCCTTCTCTTAGCTGGAAGGCCTTACAGGGCTAAATGAGCTCCATCTGCCCAGGTTTGGAATCAGAGTTGTCCTTCTCCTAGGGTGACTGCCAGAAGGCTAATGAGTATATCCTACCCATACAAGGATTACAGAAACATGGGTATCACTCCCCACACTTTACCATGGGCAATGAGTTTAATGCTCCCTCTGCTGTGGGCACAGTTATCGCACCAGGGGCCACAGGAGACCCCAAGGGATTTTCAGACTGTGCCTTATCTGCTTTTACCTTCCTAGGATTGAGCAGCTTTTTTAAAAGGCTACCACTAGATAGCGCAATAGCGTCATTAATCGATTCCTCTACCAGCACCTCCCAGGGCCTCTTCCTTCCCTTCCCCGAGGAACAGCAACAGCAGGAGGCAACACACCAGTGGGAAACAAACTTATCTTCTGTAATTTGTGCTTGTCAAAATAGAAGTCAGAACTAGCCTTCCCCTAGATATAATAATCCACTCCCTCTTTTGTCACTTCTTTTAAACAGGAGTGAAGAACAGTTGCTCATCTGACTGAACAGTAAGTAATAAAATCACTATGACTCCCTACAGCTTTCCAGCTGAGAGCTACAGGGGGAGGGAAGTGACTGACCACTGCAGATAAGGGTAGGTGAAATGCTGTTCTTGGACTTGAGAAACAAATTCAGCAACCTTCTGCTAGACTAGACTAACTCAGCAGTCCCTAAAGCAAGTCTCTTAACTTCAACACATCTGTGTTCTCATCTGGAAGGGAAAATTATGGAGCTGCTTGTTTGTAACAGCAACCTCAGATATGCTGAAAGGACAAACACATTTAAAAATTATAATATATTCCAGAATTGTAAAGTATTTTAGCATATGTGACACTCACTTTCACTTGGCCTACAGTACTCTAAACAGATGCATTTTGATTAGTTTTAAAATAAGCTATAATGACTTTCAGAAGTCTCTTACCTGCTACTGCAGTAGATCAGACACAGTTACTCAGGAAATGCTTCTACTGTATCCTTACCTCTTCTTTTAAGGCCTACTATTTCATGTCCAGAAGCTCTGGATTTTGAGAAAAGCCTGGTGGGTCAAATCTATTGCTATACAGCTAGAATGGTTAGTTATGCCTATCCTGGTGGTCCAGTATGGCTAAATATTTATTTTAGTAATTCTGCTTAAACATTTATCAGAGTGTCAGGAACCAGTTAGTACAATTTAAGTTAAACTGATAAATAAAACATCTCCCTCCTCCAGTTCTAGATGCACAGCATAGGAAGTTCTGAGCTTTCTTGTTCACAGCCAGCAGAACCAGAAGCCTAAAGTGTATGTTACTCCAAAACACATTTCGTAATGATCATCAGTAAATGGATCATAAACAAAGTTATGAGTAAGGTGTGTTTAAGCCCACAGGAAAGAAGAAAGTGTTGGGTAGGTAACATTAGAAGTCAGTCTTGCAGACAAGGTAAATTTTCTATCAACTAATAGACGTCAAACAGACTATTTAATTGATGAGGTATGTGAGATAACAGAACACACACACACCTTCATTTCACAGGAAAGAAACCTCCACCCAGTCATAGCTACCCTCCACATGAACATTAGAGGGGAAAAAAATCCTGAGTAATACATATACCTATTAAACATGCCAGGAACTGCTGCAGCAAATATGAGAAATCCTCTATAGCACCTGCAACTGGGAGGAAGAACACTAGGTTAGCTAACTGGTTTGAAAAAGAAAGGAGACTCCACCTAATACATTAACAACTAAGACCTGAAAACCAAGATAACAGAAGACTCTTCCCACTCTGGATGCATCACGGGATAAAATTCCCTGAGCAGATGACAAGACCTCCCCTACACTAAGCTAAAACTTTGGTGAAAGTATCATCAGGGTGCTCACATGGGACGGAAGAGATTCAAACTGGTGGCTTTCAGTACAGGATAGAACATTTCTTGAATATACACAATACATTTAGCTGTTAAGCATTTACTGCTCTGAACACATTTACTCAGCTTTTAAAATATAATAAGGAAAAGAATCAATCATAAGATTATCCAAGGGAAATGGAACCAGTGACCTCAGAAACGCACCATAGGATTTATCAGAAATTAAACTGCCCAAAAGGGATAGCATGTGTGCCTTTTCCCCTTGTGCTACACTAGACAGAAATGTGTAACAAATGTCAACAATTTAAACAACTGACAAGAACATAGCTGCAAAGAGATAAAATGAAAGTTCAACAATAATCCAGCATCCTGATTATTCATGGGGGGAAATCAATAATAACAATAATAATAATTCAGTTGCAGTCAATTTTTCATATACAGTATAAATTCTTTACACAGTGAAGTAATGCAGCTATATAGTAACTAAATAGTTTCACCATATAAAATTCAGAAATAGAGATGTAGACTCTTTTAGTTGGTACTGCTCCCATAGGAAGTAGAATTGAATCTCCTAGCACATCTACACTACAAGGCCTTACTAGCATAGCAAGTGGTCTGTGTCAATACTGTAATGTAAAGAACAGCCTGTATCACTATATCAGAATAGCTGTTGGCCAATACCTGTACTGACAGGCAATTTATCCTGAAATAAACTATTATGTTACCTCCTTAAGTACCATAAGGTGAGCATATCTAGTCACATACTCCTATGCTGCCATGTCCAAGTATTTCTAGTGTATTCCTTTCTGGAGTTCAGTTAAATACTTGTGAGTGAAAGCATGTAGAATGCAGAGAAAATGTCTGTCACCCCTGTCCCTCCCCCCAGGAAAAGGCCTATGTGAATCTGATTTCTAGGTCTCTGAAATAATCTGGTGCAGATAAGCTGAATATATGAAAAACATACTCTGCAGCTGCCGATTAGCTTCCTCATCAAGTTGAAATCTTACCTTCCTTTTATGGCATGATTGCCATCATTACACTCATCTTTTCCACTGCTAGCATAGACATGAGAACACAGAACAGGCAGATCTACCCTTCCTTTAACTAACAGGTGAGTAGGCTTATTTCAGCCAGGAAAGTGCTACGCTAAAATCGTGTTCTTTAAGTTATTCTTGCATTACTAAGCATGCACTTGGTCAAGAGCATTGTATTCACATATTATAAAAAAATAAAGCCTGTTCTGTAGTAATTCATGATTTTTGAAGGTGACAAAAACTAATTAACTTTGTCTACTCATTTTATAAAAAAAAAATTGGAAATCTGCAAGAGAAAATAAACCTGGTTTTGCTTGAACTACATATATACAGCCAACAATAGTTTTTAACTTAAAAGATAGTCAGATTAATGTGTGATTCGATTCAAAAATAATGCTGCACAAAGTAAATAAACCCACCCAGAGCCTGTAATGTTTGAGACTAGTTATGACACAAAGTTCTTCTTCCTTTCTAACCAGTAGTACTGTTTTTTTGGATTATTTTAGTCAGGGATTTCCTCTTGAAGAATACAACTTCCTCTTCCTTTTGTTTCCAGTAAAACTAATTCATAACATCAGAAATTACCCCACACTAAGAGGGAGCTAGAGTCTTGTATCTCAGCAGGACAGAGCTTTGGACAGATAGGAATGTGTGTATACACAAAAAAAAGTCATAGCTAGCTAAGGGAGAATATTCAAGGATATACCCTGAGAACACAAAAGCCAACAGGCAATTCAGTGTTAGATGCAGTGTCTAATTCAATTATACATTGAGATACAAAACAGGATTTGCTGACTGTGGATTAAAGTTCTTTCTCCTAATACTTTTGTGCTCGCACTACTCAACAGCATACTGGAAAGCCCTTTTACAGGCTACAAAGAAACATAATAAAAATATAATCTAGTTATTTCCTAACTAATAAGACACATATAGTTTCTTCACCGTAAAAGTGTAATATTTTTTACTTAGACCAGACACTGCTCAGAAGAGCCGTATTATCTTTATGTGAAGTATATTTATATATATACACACAATATAAACATTATTTACTTGAAGTTCATAATTAGCAACTGGCAAGAAGTCTCACACTCATTATTTGAATCGTGTGCTGAAAACAATAGAAGAATTTCAACTACAGTTGAACTCTTCACCTACAATTGAAGAACAGTCCTAGCTGAGGGAACACTGCCAGTTCCCCGAGCTACAAATTAACTACCGTTTAGTTAGAAATATGAGTTGACAGCAGAACAGTACTACATATTGGATTTGCCAGATGCCCCAACTCAGCTGGCAGACAGAAGCAGCCAAACACATAACTTTTCTTTTTCCCCACTACTTTGCGCAGTCACAATGTTTTTTATCCGTAGCTTCTTCAGCTGCACCTCTCTTGTACATAAAGTATACGTGAAGGCACACACATACAAGCTACATCAGGACTTCCCTATGATTCACTCCTTCAGTCATGACTAAAGCTTTTTCAGTGCATAAATGTTTGTCTCAAACTTCAGCACTAATATTTTACCACTGGATTTGATAACAGTTTTCACGCCATTCTCTAAACTTTTTGCTTTAGGAGAAGCATTAACTTGCTTAATCAAGCAAAGTCACTTCTCTATGAAATGGGAAGTTAAACTCGGAAAAGCTGAGGGTGGGGAGAGGGGGTGGTACACATAATATCAGGAAAAAAAACTTGCCTGACACCAAGTTCCTTATTCCATTAAAGATCTCTTCAGAGAGATTACACTACTGGACTGCACTGCAATCACGAAGACTGTGCATGTGTTTCAACAAACAGGAAAAAAAAAGCAGGACTTGCATTCTCTCTCATGTACATCTAGTTGTGTACTGCAAGCAAACACTGATGAAGTCTGTGTTATTCACGGAAACTGTGAGAAGGATTCCTGGACAGGACTACAGAACTGAAAGACTACTGCAAACTCACAGTAAGTCAAGGAGAATTCCCTTCTCAAAGCTCAATTATTTGTTGCATATTGCCCATATCCTTTTGGTGGTTTTCTGCAGTTACTAATGCAAGCTTTCCTGATTACTGCTAGCCTAGAAATTGAGCACTGTCAGAGCAATGATTGCTATGAAAGGACATGGATTTCTCTGGTGTCTCTAGCAGGTGACAGATTCAAAACTAAGGAAATACAACATTCAATAGCATGCTCAGCTATGAAATTCCACACACAAGCCCAGCCATGTTCAGTGGTCCATTCCCTCATACACACCTATAATCCATAGCTTAAAACCCACTATAGATATGGCAATCAAAGGAGAAAGAGCATCACTATCACCTGTTGTTCTCTACCAATCTGAGGTATCATACCTATCAAAACCGTAATTCCTTAAGGGCCTAGAAGCATGCATCATCATTTTCTAGCTAAAACCTTCAGGCACACAAAATGTTTTCCAAACCCTATGTGTGGTTTTGCTGCATTTTTATCTCAGGTGTTTGTCAAGTGTATATCTCAAGTGTATATCTCAAGTGTTTGCTGTAGCACTACATTTGGTCACTTCTGGTACTTCAAAAAACAGGAGTCACCTCTCATAGGTTGATAAAAACTGTGTCATTTTAGTTTCTGTTAGAGTCAATATTTTCAACATGCTCCATACAGATGATGAAGTAATGGCAAAACCTCCCAGATACAAAGATTGTAGTTCATATCTTCCTGTGTGTGAAAGATTGTTTTCCCTCTTCTTTGGTGAAAAGAGCAAAGTCTGTGATGTGTATTTGTTACTCAAATGAACACAACCACAAACACCACATTTACAGATCCAATTTTCTGCTACATGCTAAACAGTCACACTAGTAAATGCAAATCTGCCTGTCAAGTCCAGCAATAAAACCATAACAGTACTGCTAGTCAGACTTATGATTTCAATTACACTAACACCCTTACAAGGAAATATAAAGGTGTATTTAAAAAACAAAAAACCCACAGAAAAAAAAAAAACACTAAAAAAGGCTGAAAAATTCAAACCACTGAACTACTGACTAAAGATACCTTCCACTGTCCATTAGCTTTTGCAATAATGTCTAACACTGTGTGTCAGCAGCAGATGGACAAAGCTATGACTATTTTAGCAATTCTGTAGCACAAGGACATGGCAGATGGCATTATAGCATCAGTCAATATTTACACATCAGTGCTATGATCTCACCTTTTTAAATGCAGAACACTGTAGCCCTTTGTGCTGCATTGTATTTAAGGAGTTTCTAGAAGATCATGAGCCATAACCTTCCTGAAATAAAGGAACATTCTAAAGAACACACTGTTTCAGTACGTAATCTATTGTTTGCTAAAATATACCCTTGTGAAGTGTGGTTGCTATTCTACTGCTGTGGGGCTTTGTAAGACTTAACTGGTGAAGGGCGTGGGGAATAGTTCAACCTTGGTTGAAATCAGTCTTTATTGCCCAATAAATTGTATGGCTAGGCTTCGCGAACGAAGCTCGAGGGAGGGCTCCACCCACGCTCCTCATCAGCGCCCTTTCCAAGCGCACTGATATAAAGAGGATAGCAGATAGCACCCTCGAGCCTGCGCTATGGATTTTTTTTAGGTGAAGCACAGCCCAATAAATTATTGTTCCAAAAATTCACATCTTTTATACGTTCATATATGGCAAAATCTTTCTAGCCTAAATTTTTTAACATATATCTCTCAGGATTCTTCATGGAGGAAGAGGGGCAGTAGGGAAATGGCGAAGGGCGTTGTTAGTGATTATTCCAGCAGCTTTTCTCTGAAACAACCTGCAAAATTTCATCTCAGTTGTGACTAAGCAAAGGGCCTTATAAGCTAGCTCAGTTAACTCATGTTAATCAAATTTCAATTGAAAATATGTTTTGTACTACCACCTCACTCTTCTGCAAGCTGCCTAATAATTAGAGAGAAAAATATCTATGGCAATATGTATTTTTATTGCTTAATCTTTAGGACTTTGGCTCTGTGGCTTTCAGCTGTTGTGACACAGCCCAGAGATCAAGTGATTAGTTGCTACTCATGACAACAGCACAACTGTTTTGAATAGGTCAGTGAAACGACCCAGAAATACTGTTCATTGTGGGCTTTAGACAATATCAAAAGTCATCTAAAAAGCCACAGAAATGGCTAATTACTGAAACTCTCATTCAGGTACATGGACTATTCCAAGAAGAATGCACATGATGGAGCAAGCTAAAACTAAGAGGTTGAAGTATAAACTGCTGAAGCTATCCCTGTTTGAAGTAAAATACAAAACAGCACACAAGCAGTTTCTCTGTTCTTCCTCTCCCCTCTCTGCCTGTCTTCAATGAAAGACTTCTTAGGTTCATGTACCTCAGTTCACATTTATTGTCACTGCTTTATATATTTGACTCTTAATGCCATCACTGCTGAGCAGGGAAGAACCAAGAAACAAGTAGTTCAAGTTTAGAAATGAAAACGACATGAAGACAGGGGCACAACAGTGCTGTTATCTTTTAAAAAATGAACTGCTTCCTTACCCTTAAATTTGCAATTAAGGTGTTTCCTATAGACCTACAGCACGGTACTCCTGCAGAGCTAAGTATTGATCTAAATCTAGTGTCAAAACAATTTTAAAAAGGCATTTTCTTATAAGCAGAAAAAAACTGTTAGAAGTTGTTGTGTACAACACTCCCACACACACTGTTTTTCCCCCTCCCTACAAAGTGATTTCATATTTGACTTTTGCTGTTTAGCAGTGTGTATGGCAGAGAATACAGAGGCACTCAAACCACTATGAAATACTTGCATTTCTTCACAGAACAGCAGTCAAAACAAGGACAGCCCACTGGAGAAACCTCAGAACGAAGTGAATAGCCCACAATACCAGTTCTAGACTAAAAATCACCTTTCCTTGTGGTTTTGCTCATATTGCATTTGATGAGTGTGAATGTAAGAAGTGCTCTGCATGAACCCCAGAGGCATTTAAAAGGAAAATGTACTGGACTTACTAAGCCCAGGACACACACATTCACCCCCTGGGTTATCTCCCTGCCCAAAGCATCCTATAGCTCTAAACATATTCAGATACATCTCTGGGCAGCCACAAAGACAGGAAAGAAACATACTATATCACACAGTAGCTTTGGGCACAGTCTGTATGTTAGCCTTCACTCTGTGCATAAGCATGGCAGCACACTCTTTATTTATGACCAAACTGCACCAAATATTGGTAAGTTAATAGAGTTCTACCACAGAAGAGAAACACCTAAAGTTCAGAATACTATTCAGACAGCTGCCACCAAGGCTAGAAACAAAGTCAACATGCTTTTAAGGTTATTTTTTTGTTCAGATAAAAAGTCTCTCATTAATACTTCTATTTCAGGAAGCCCTTTATTTGTTAAGAAACAATCTCTTCAATATCATGGGTTCTCCATTGTGGGAAACATACAAAATTCATCTCAATTTTTTTGGTTCTTTATTCCTATGACCCTGAACTTGTCTATCTAAAAGAGTTTTGTTAGCTGTTTTGTTTATGAACATGCTGCATGAAGCAATTCTTTTCTAGAAACAATGAGACATGAGCTAATGTATTTATTATCCCTAGTATCACTGTGTTTTCTTTGTGTGATGCCCTTCAAGAAAAATCAGGTTCTTTTCTTCCCTCAGGACACAAACTCGTTTCCAGTGTTGGGCACCACAGTCAGAAACAGTGCCAGTTTTAAGGGTGGTTTAAAGGAAAACTTTTTAAACACATTTCCCAGGATCATCTCACTTATTTTCCTGTCCCTTCGGCAATCTGCGTAAGGTGAGTAGTGCCTTATCTCCCTATTTTGCTGTATTATACAAAATGTGATTTAGGAAACTCACTACACTTTATCAACAGAGGTCAGCTTTTCTGTAAAATACCAGATAATACAGAGCATGCTGCTGATTATGCCAGTTATGACCATATACTTAAGTTTTCAAAGCCATAGTCAACTATTACTCCATACAGTCCAGCTATTTTGCCTTGGATTTATCCAAGCTCAAATCCTTCTCCCCTCCAGTAAGATTTCCACAAAGGTCCAGAAACAGAAAAGCAATGAGCCTGTAACTGTAAGATGCTAATCCTCAAGGAGTGCTCAGTTGTAAAACAAGAACTGTTATGTGTGCTACAAAACTGATTACATTTTGATTTCTAACTTACTGTATGCTGCCTTTTCATGTTCCTGTAGTAGCAAACCCAGAGGTATTACATATAGTGCTTTCAAACTATCTGCCATGAACTGGAAATAAAGTACAACTCTAAAAAGAAAATTGACATCCAGTAGTTTCCTCAAAGATTGACTTAACCTCTAATTAGTCATCAAAATGACCAAACGTGATGCTAGTGTGGATGTAGCTTGTAAACATATAGGTTGACCTGTTATGGATTACAGGACTGAGCCACATAATTCAGTTGCAATTAAAAAACCAAAGCTAAAGTATGTAACTAAACAGTTTTCAATTTCAAAATTCAAAACTTGCATAAGACTGTGTTCATCGCATTAAAGCTTTACAGATAAAAGTGTTTGCATATAATAAATATAATAAACCTTATGCAAATATGTATTTTGAAACCTCAAGACTTCCTTGTTCACTTCCCCACCCCTCTCACCACAGGAAAGCAAGATGTGCCAAAGACTCCAGACAAAAAAAGAGCACCAAACTTATGGTCTCTGAAGATATTTAACAGGAAGTTTGTCATAATGTTTTCCAAATGTTTGTTAGTAATTTTAAAACTATAAATCTTAAAAAGATAAGACAAATTTGATTCTACGGTATTGTATGCAAGTATCACAACATCAGCAGGGTCAGTGAAACAAGGTCCAAAGAGCCAAGATAGAAATCTCATTTCTTGTTGGCATAGTTCAAAGGAAATACTGATTTAAAAATATGAAAAAAGAAAAGAAAACCCACCAACCATTATTTTTGAAAATAACCACTTCTACTTGAAATAAATGTGTGAACACACCTGGAAAAAGTCAAATGCTGCTCTTCACAACAGAATACAATGTTTTAACACAATGTGTGTACTTAAGAGCAAATCATGTATAGAATACATTTAGGAAAAACTTCTCTTAAGTAACAGCCAGGGAGAGTAACACTAATTTTGTTTAATGATACTTTAATACATAATCAAAAATTACCAGATCAGGGCCAGCCTAAGAATTTATAGGTGAAGGCCTGCAAAATATTTTTACAGGCCTCATGTGGGTATTTTCTATGAAAATACACAGCCACCTGAGGATGGGAGAAGGAATAAAGGAAAGAGAAGCAATAAAAAAAAACAAACAACATAGAATCATTTAGGTTGTAAAAGTCCTTGAAGACACTGAAGTTAAATCATTAATGTAGCACTGCCAAGTCAACCAATAAAGCATTTCCTTAAGTGCCACATCTACACATCTATTCAACCTTCTCCCTGTTTAAGTCACATTCTTATCACTCACCTCTGTGCACTCTCTCCCTACCACCAGTATAAGGGGTTCAATTTAGAATACAAAGGTTCATCTATTGGGTTAAAATGGCAACAGTTTTGCAAGAAGGCAGAGGGAGTCTCTGCGAAAAGAGAGCAGCAGCTGTCCCATGCCAGGCATAAAAAGCTGAGCCATTCAGAGAAGCTGGTAGTGTCTCTGTGAAAATATGCTTCAGAAAGGGTTTAAAACAGGGGGGGGGAGAACAAAAGAAAAATGCTGCTAAGCAGTTGGGTGGAGAAAATGTGAGACACGATCTGGTAGACACAACGGCCATGAAGAGGGCAGGATGGAGCCACAGCTGGTGGAGAGACCACCACTCAGGAGCAGGTTCTCTGACACAAACTGCTGCCTGTGAATGACATATATTGGAGCAAGTTTATCCAGCAGGACTGTAGCCTTCAAAGAGAAGCAGTACTGGAAGAGTTTGTGAAGGAAAGTGCTTTGCTTTCTGATTATGCTTATACTTCATGCACATACTTCCTTCTATTTAAGGCTTGCTTCACTATCTAGATGACACATAAAAAACAAACAACTATCAGACACAAAGGTTAAATGCACTGCGAATGTAAAATTCCTCCCATTGACACAAACATCCTGGAGAACATCAAAATTAGCTGTGAGTTAGTAATGACTACGAAACAGTTAGCCAGCATAGGAGAAACCACATCACAATGCACACTATGCCTCCAAATGAATCAGCAGGAAATAAGGCCCTCTTCTGAAAAGTAAGTGGATATGAAATACAAAAGCAACAGAACGATAAAGACAACAATGGCCTGATAACTGAGAAGTGGTATTACAGCCTAGAGGTGGAGTCCTTCAAAAGCCCTGCTGGCTTGTCTGTAACAGACTGCACAGATTCTAACTGAAAAACAAACAAACAAAAATTACCAAAACACACACACAAAACCACAAAAAATCCCAAACAACCAAAAAACACAAACTAAAAAACTATCAAACCATTTGTGACCAGGAAGCTAAAACCAAAATTCCCAGCGCACCCAAGCAGTGGAATATAAAACACAAGGGGTTTTTTGTAGCATGTACAAGCCTGGTTTCAGATGTCTATTTGATTAGATTAACAAAACTTACTACCTGCATGCATTTCTTGTAAGTCACACTGAAGAAGCTGGCAGTATAGCAATATATACATAAATCCTTCCCTTACACATTTTAATAACCACCACTCTAAGTCAATTCCTTCCTTTGAGTTCTGTTTGCTTCTCTTTATTAAAGCTGCTTTCCCAGGGAAAACCCTATTCCTTCTACAAGCTAACTGTGCACAGGTGAACCCTCTCTGAGACTATGACCCTTGCCATCATAATCTAACTTTCTACCAGGTGCTTCACCAGGTGTGGCACAATCAGCAAACAATCACATGGTATTTTTTTCCCCTTGGAGAAGCAAGCAGAATGTATGATTCTTCTCCACTCGCCAATGCATTTACCTGAACCACAACCTAAAAATTGTGCAATTAGGCAAGTAGGTAACAGGTCACTTTGTGATAATTCTTTTTATCCTTTGACAGGAAAGCTAAGAAAGCAGAGATGTGGCACCTAACCCTACCAAAACTGTTTTAACTGAGTCTTTACACTGAAAATACTCTTCATTCTTTGATATTGCCAGGGGAATCGTGGAAATCAATAAACACCAGTCTGCCTTACACCACAGTGATTCTGAAATCATGGCCGTCGCTGCCAAACACCTGAACTCCTCTCTATGCCTTTCCTTCCCCATTTCAAATATAAACCACTTTAGAGGATTGCAGCCTGTTGTATGTATCTTGTAAAGCATACTACAAGAATGTTACACTATGGAACATTTCACAGACAGTGTCCTGCAAGATTATTATCCAAATACGATTAAATCACCCTCCTCATGTTGTAATCTACTGTCATGTCTCCAGGCTATTGATCTTTATGTAAGTGGTCATATGGCTGCTGGTTACCCTATAGACATTGCTTGTTCTATAGTATCCTTACCATAAGGCAGTTGTTTTACACTCACTTTTAAACAGAGTCACTTTTTTATTCCTTGAGACATGTATGATCATTAAAGTCAAAGCCAATGATTTGACAGTTTAAAGAGTGACAGTTTCTTTTCAGCTTTCTGAAAACACAGTTGGGCAAAACACCTCAGCATTTCTGAATCACATCACCATAATTTTTGAGAAATTACTCAAAAATGCACACAGCTAGAAACAACTACAGCCTATTTGAGAGTTCTTATGTGGAGTCACCATGTTCTCACCATTTCCTATGGGATTAAGAATTTGAGAATTTCTTCCACCACACCAATGCAAGGCGCAACATATACAGAGCAACTATAACCTTAAAGTAGAAACAATTGTTTATAGTGCTATACAATCCATAAAATAAACTCTTGTTTTCCTAGTATACAAGTAGTAGTTGTATGAAAGAGAGTAGCTGCATTCTGAAATCAGAGCAGAGGATATATATTGTTTTAGAAGAAGAAAATCCCAAGACCTCAAGAACTTGCCATCATGTCATACAATACTGAAAGGAAACAACCTAGCAGAAGTGACCTGGAGGTGAAGAGTTGCTTAGAAGTGCAGAAATGCACCAATGGGATTATTGTTGTCCTATTTCAAGAAAGCACCTTTCCTCAGACACTTCAATCTTTTTCAGGTGAATTAAAAGGTGAACTTCTTCAGCTTGCTCTCTAGTGCAAGCTGAACATATCTTAGAAACAAATTTCAGGAGCAAAGTACAGATATAAATTGAATTAATGTCCTCCTTACACGGAGAAAGCTGTTGACCCATTTAGTATCTTGCTTACCTGTCTCAAAACTTTCATAACGTCCATTAGCATTTCTGGACCACAGATGTCTAAGACAATTATTCACTGAATTGGGTAGAGCTAATAATTCAGTAAATAATCTCAGTTTTGAAACTGGGGAGGTAACTGCTGCTGTTTTCTAGAACCCATGCAGAATTACACTTATATCAACTGTCCTTAATCCAGCTGCAGGTTCTGTGAGTTTCATTCCTTGATAAATCTGGAAAATAAATAAATAAATAAATAAATCTTTATTTCTTAGAAAACTTGTCTTAGAGATTTGACTCATCATTGGAACTGATGAAACTGGCCCTTTTTCACACACCTGGTACCAAATAACATGTTGGGTTCAAACCACAAAGTGGTTCAAGATGACTGCAAAACCTAGGGGACATTATTTTGTTCATCACAGTACAAAGCGTATTTAATTACTTGCAGTTATCCCTCTTTTTCTATTAAGTGACACTTAGCGTGTGCCTGTAGGTGCATGCAAGAGTTTCTGACAGCCTCCACCAATATTCTCTCACTCCCTCCTTTAAGTGGACACTTTGCAGCAAATTATTTATAAGCCATGGCTCTCTGACCTTCTGCTTCCACTGTAGAAGCAGAGATTCCACTTGGCCCAGTTATGCAAAATCTTTTGCAATAATCCTTCACTAAAGCTCAAAATGCCTCAGGCCACCTGGAGGCTTGCTGCAGCTGGGCTTCTAGACTACAACACTATTGCTGTCACTCACTTGACCTGTAAGTTGGAACGATCTGAACACTGGAAAAACAGGTTCAATTCCAAAGTAGATTCCAGTAAAGTTGGTTGGGTTGTTTTTTTTTTAAGGTGTGTTACATGGAGTTGCATTCTAGAAGAATTTTCCTTGCATTACACACTGGACAGGTGTATGATAAAATATCTTCTTTCAAACAGACATACGAGATACACAACCACATCCAGCGTTGATAAAACCAGACGCAGTCACGCCTCGGGGAGGGAGGAGTTCACCTATAATTCACCTGCGGTTACGCTGAGATCGCCCTGCCACTAACTCACCACTACCCAGGAAGGAAGCACCTCAGGTTAGCCTTAGGGCAGCACCGGCTCCGGCGCCCTCCACAACTAACGCCGCCGAGGCAGGACCAGACGCGGGGAGGCTCGGACAGCACTTCGCCGCGCCCGGGCCCGCAGCGCGGCAGGAGGGCGGGTCGCACGTGAGGGGGGCGGCGGGACCATGCTGCTGTGTGACAGGAGTGCTCCGCAGGCGCGGCGGCGCGGAGTGTTGCTGCTTGGCCCCCTGCTGCTGGTCGCCGCCGTGGCGCTGCGCAGCGCCAGCCGGCTCTGCCCCACTGCCCACCCCAGCTGCCGCCAGCGCCTCTACCGGGCGCTGGAGCTCTCCCCCGGCAGGAGGATCAACTGCTCGGGGGTCGTCCGCGGGGATGAGAGGGCAATCCAGGAGGCCCGGCTCAGCAACCTGGAGTCTGCAAAAAGAGCTTCCCTCACACCCATGGACTACCTGAGCATGACGAGGGACTGTAGCAGCTTCAAGGAGACCCGGCGGTTCATTGAGTTCCCTCTGAGCCAGGAGGAGGAAGAGTTCCCCATTGCCTACGCCATGGTCATCCACAACAAAATCGAAATGTTCGAGCGGCTCCTGCGGTCCATCTATGCCCCCCAGAATGTCTACTGTGTCCACATTGACAGCAAGTCCCCGGCTGCCTTCCAAGAGGCTGTGCGGGCCATTGTAGCCTGCTTCCCTAATGTCTTTGTGGCTAGCCGCCTGGAAAAGGTGGTCTACGCCTCCTGGTCCCGGCTTCAGGCTGACCTCAACTGCATGCAGGACCTGTTGCAGAGCCCCGTGCCATGGCGCTACTTCCTCAACACCTGCGGCACTGATTTCCCCATAAAGACCAACGCCGAGACTGTCCGTGCCCTAAAGGTACTACAGGGACAGAACAGCATGGAGTCAGAGAGGCCCTCGGCCATCAAGCAGGAGCGCTGGCAGTACCACCACGAAGTAGGGGAGTCCATCTTCCGGACAGCCACAAAGAAAGAGCCGCCACCCCAGAACTATCCCATGTTCACGGGCAGCGCGTACATCGTGGTCACACGAGCCTTCGTGCAGCACATCTTGGAGAACCCCACCGTGCAGCAGTTCCTCGAGTGGGCCAAGGACACCTACAGCCCTGACGAGCATGTGTGGGCCACCCTGAACCGCATGCCTGGTGTGCCAGGTGCTGTGCCTCAGAATGACAAGTTTCAGCTCTCAGACATGAATGCTCTGGCCCGCCTGGTCAAGTGGCAGTACATGGAGGGCGACATCAGTAAGGGCGCACCCTACCCGCCCTGCACTGGCCAGCACCAGCGCGCCGTCTGCATCTACGGGGTGGGTGACGTGCCCTGGATGCTCCAGCATCACCACCTCTTGGCCAACAAGTTCGACCCCCAGGTGGACGATGCCGCCATCCAGTGTCTCGAGGAGGACTTGCGTCACAGGGCGCTCTACGGCCGGGGACTCTGAGGAGAAGCCGCGGAGACACTCGCCAGCACCTGCCTCCTTCCCTTGGCGAGTCTGGCCGGCGGTGCCTCAGGGACAGTAGGAGGGACGGGAGACCCGTGTCGTAGGGCGGGACGGGCGCTGGCGCAATGCCCGCGCTGGCGGAGAGATCTCGCGGGGCAGCAGGGCGCGGGCGCCTGGGCAGTCTCCTGAGGAGAAGCGGCCGCGCGCGAGGTAACTAGTGGCGGGAAAGTCTGGGCTGGGGTGGCCGGCTAGCAGCGGGGCCTCCTCGACGTGGCATGGAAGAGAGAATGCCCGTTGTGTAAGATCGGGAGAACTCTGCTGCCCCTGCCCCTCGTCCTCAGAGACACCGTATGGGGCGCGGTATCCCGCCCGGCACCCCGGACAACTCTCAGACAGCCCGTTTTAAGAACCTGGGGTAGTGTTATATTTTCCATTATCCTTCTGTAAGCAGAAGTGACCCCAGGGCTTCTTGTGGTAAGCAGGCAGGGCCAGATCACGGATCACGGTGACTCCACGTCCTGCTAGGAACAGAGCTGAAACTGTAATTAATTTGCTTTTGTATAGAGCACGTGACAGGCCACCTGCACCTGGCATCAGTACAGTTCAGCTTAACATCTGTCTGCTGCTTCTGCAACACTTTCTGTTCAGTTTCTGTCAATACCCATAAAAAAATCCTTCAATAAAATACACTAAAATAGGCTTTTTGGTATTCTGTCTCCTGTAGTCCTCAGAACTGGTTGTGTTCCTATACAGAGCAAGGGAGAAGGATGCTTATGTAGTTCATAGCTATTTTTCTAACATCTTCCTCTCTCTTCACCTCCCCCTGGAAAAGAGATTTTTGTGAGGACTGCTCTCAGTAATGTAACTGCCATATCTAGATGTACAAAACAATCATCCAACATGTTGTTTTCTTAAGGCTCCAGAAGCTGAAGGAAAGATCTATGAACTCCTGCACTCCACTCACGTTTTTTCCCCACCTTGTCACATGAAATCCAGCTGCTTTCCAT
This sequence comes from Bucco capensis, assembly GCA_013396975.1. Classification (NCBI taxonomy): domain Eukaryota; kingdom Metazoa; phylum Chordata; class Aves; order Piciformes; family Bucconidae; genus Bucco; species Bucco capensis. The sequence continues at coordinate 518,029 of VWZO01016436.1, read as the reverse complement.
GGATCCAACAGCTTTTCACTACCTATAATGCAGAAGGATTAATTCAGTTGTCTTCGTACTACCAAAAAAATCTTGAAGCATTTTTTTTTGTCAGTAAATACTCTCATCTTTACACATTTAAGGTCTCCAGTAGTGAATTAGCATTATACAAAGAACAATTCCATATCACCAGGCTCAATTTAGATGAAGTTATGACAGCGATGACACAGATCTTTAAAACATTGATTTCAACAGCATGAGAAGATGAAATAACTGACTTTAAAAGGTGCCACTGCAATTTTCTTAGACACTTTTTAATGAACTTGGAACAGGCTGAGCATCCAGTTCTGAGTGGTAAGCAATTGCATTGTGCATCACTCGCTTTATACATTCTTTTATTTCTATTCTTACTTCTACTTCTCTCATTGTATTATCTTATTGAACTGTCGCAATCTCAACCCACAAGGTTTTACCTTTTTCTTCAGACTCTCCTTCCCATCCCACTAGTGAGGGGGAGGAGCAAGTGAGCAGCCACATGGTGCTTAGTTGCTGGCTGTGCTTATACCACAACGTAAGTCTTTTAGCAAAGTCAAAATAATTTTTCTTTTAGTGTTACTTGTTGCTTTTTCTGGTTAGACCTGGAGACAGAGAAGCTGAGGATTTATCTGTGTTTAAAAGAGCTTTTCACAGAATATGAAGGCCTCAAGTGGAACCAGCATACCAAAAACATCACTGACATGTATGAAAATGAATGCTCTGGCATTATCTGGAGATGTAAATTACTTGTAATTTGCAGTTTCTGTTGGTGTTAATACTCAGAATTTATCTCAGATTATTTAGTTCCAAAACCAAAGGTGTATCTTTGTTGTGCAAATTTATTTTCAACTCACTCTCCCCTCTTAGTAGTGACTTAATTTCTTCTGAAAGAATGAGACTACTCTCAAATTCAGGTGGTGAACTAGGACAAAAAGATTATTACAAAGGAATATACTCAGCATTTCATTTTCTAAAGACATTAGAAATGTCAGCTTTATGAGTGCAGTCACATGTCAAAACCTCTGTCCTAAGGACCTCGCTGCCAGCATCCAAGCTTGCTAGGCCCTGGCAGATGAACCTTAGGACTAAAGGGTGGGTCCAGCTCTGTGCATGCTGTGTCTCACCTAAAAAAAAATCCCTTGCGCAGGCTCGAGGGTGCTATCCGCTAGCCTCTTTTTATCAGCGCACTTGGAAAAGGCGCTGATGAGGAATGTGGATGGAGCCCTCCCTGGATCTTCGTTCGCGAAGCCTAGCCACGATGACGACGACGACATGTCAAAACAGTGATTTAGAGAAGGAAAATTTATGTCTCCTTACCACCACAAATGATAATAAAAACCATCATTCAGCTCTAATATAGAACTTAATATTCCAGAGATCTCAAAGTACCTTAGGGATAAGCTAGCTAGCATCTTAGAAAACTGGCAACAGGGCCAAAAGAAAGGATGTAACTGACTAAGGTTAGTTGCAGAACTGAAAAAAGAATAAACTTGAAATAGACTAGGACAGACTAACCCAAATAGCATTGGCATATCAAGATATAGAATCACCTCCAAAAAACAGGTTAAATCCCATACCAACCTCATCAGTAATATCTTGGGCTAGCCCCACTGGATACATAGTTGCACTACATACATTGTTAACAGTCTAGTGAGAGGATGAAAGCCTACTTTTAACACTTCCGTCTACAATCAGTTGTTAACTAACAACCTGAACTTTAAATAAACCACTAATTAAGGAGGAAATATGTTGCAAAGTGCCATTTACCTGTCAAGATATGCACAGGTGGAAGATGAAACTATAATTCTAAAATTAACAACAGATTTATATTTTAAAACCTCACCTGGCCTTAGTTTATTTCCAAGTGATTTTCACTTTACTTTTACAAGAACAACATAATGTGAGATGAAACTAGCATAATGCTTATTTACACAGTGGGTCCATGAACAGCTCTTCCTAACTCTAATTAGGAAGGTCTGTTTCCTTCTTGCTTTGCATTTTGCATTTCTTTCATACTCTATATGATCATCTCTGAAATGTCCTATAATAAAGAGATGGGACAATTGATATAAATTCAGAGGAAACCAGATAATGAATTCTGGAAATAAACTAGGAAACATGACCTGTGGGAACAAAATATCAGTAAAGTATTTGCAGTTATGAGTAAAATGGATTCTTAGGGTATCCTTTTTCTTCTGACTGCAACAGTAGTGACCATGAAACATTAACTAGACTCTCAATGAATTATTTTCCACTTCTTTGGAGGGTGCAGGCTCTTTTAGCACAAGGTAAAAACCAAAATATTAGTATCTGTGATTATTTACTAAGCCATAATAGCTAATTGATACAGTAAATTTATATTTGAGCAAAGATGTTTTTTTATCAAAGATCCATATCTCTGAGTACAGCCATTAAAGTTAAAATGCTTTTTACCCTGCTCCTACTTCTCTCCTCTCCCAGGAACTTTTAGAGTGTAGAAAAGCAAAACCAAGTCATTAGTACCTTAACTGAAATACTATCTCCTAGGCTGCTGAAATCCCTGAAAGCAAATATCTGTGTTTTGAGTAACTCTCATCTACCTCATTGTACCTAGTCATTGTGTGAAAGCACATAATGATTCCGATTACACATCTTCTGGGAATTCATCGTAACTTCTTCCTGCTCTGCACTTTGCTTTAGTATGTGTCTCTCTGATAACGCTTAAAGTCAAGTATTGACATCGCTGACTGAGCAAACAGCTAACTTCAGATAACATCCTAGTTTGCACGCTCATGGAATTCACAAAATCCTTTTTCTTGGTAGCTATGTTTAAACACAGACAGTCACCCACAGCCACTTCTGTATTGGTGTTTATTGTTTCCTTCTCTTTCCCCAGTTTTTTGTTACCTGTTGCTTTGTATGAAAGGCCTTCTCAGACTTCTGGCTTGAGATAAGGAACATCTAGATTACAGAAGCGTGTTATGACTGCCAACTTGTTCCTACTCATTTGTTTGCTGTTTCACCTGAAACACTCCCTTACTCTCCCTTTATCCATGTTTTAGTCTTTCACACAGACTAAGTTTACAGAGATTCCCTCAGCAGACACTTCTCTTCTGTATGGTTTCTAGTTTCTAGTGGTCCGTAAGTAGCCTGCTGTCAGAAATAAATGAACTTGACACTGCTAAGACAGCTAGCTATGACCACGATGGAACAGTCACAGCTGTTAAGTCAAACATGAGCTGCTAGTATATTACACTTCCACTGGAGAAACTATGTTAAATGTTTGTTGAGTGGAATGGATTGGGTAGAATGTGGAAGTCTAAAAAGCACAAAGTTTTCTACTTGATATCTCAAAATTTATAGCTCAGCTCATTCACTGAAATCGTGTTGGTCAGGTATCTAATTAAATGTATTCCACACAAATACAAAAAACAATTAGAAAAACATTAAAACCAAGCAGAATTAACATTTGCTGAGAATCTAGTGCAATCTTATGAAATTCAGTTTCATTATTTCAATTTGATTAATTGTACAATAACTTTTATACTTGGGCTAGTGTATTATTAGCAGAGTGTACCAAATGGACAAATTTATAGCTAGAAAGATGTAATATGACATATATACTAGCCAGCATAAACTGATAAGCTTTTGTTGATGTCTTCATCATCATGAAAAGGCCATTTCTTACAAAACAAATCAGTGCAACCACTGAAAGACCTGTCCATTTCCAACACTACTGTAAACACACTTAGACAATACTGGGAGACTATTATATTAAAAATCCTTTTTTTAAACAAACTTAAGTGATCACTCATTCACAAGATTTTAAATAAAAGTTTATTACAGAAATTATTTTGAACAACAACAAAAAAAACCCGCAACAGTATCTGTTGTAACTAAAAAAAAAAGTGACATTGTATTCGTGCCCTATAAGGTGAACTGAAGAAATGCTACAGGTATTTCTTCCACTGTCATTCTGTGATGCTTTCTAGTATGGAATAACTCACATCTGCATCACAAGAATTAAGTATGAACACAGTCTCTTTCCATGCTTCTCTCCAGAAAGTGCTGCATATTAACAGAAAATACTGCAGACAAACCACAATTCTATTCATTCTGCAGTATTGGAACCAGTGTCTAGGAAAGAAAAAAGAAAGTGCAATTAATACATATCCATACTACAGTTGAGTATATATTAAAGAAAACCAATATCATTCTCCAATACCTTTCCCAAGCTCAACAGCACTCCCCGGGCATTTTAGAACGCATTCTGTACCTACACAATTCCCTCCACTGCTGTCAGTGCAACGCATGAACTGTTTGTGCTGCTTCACTTCAGTTAGCAACACTGGAAACACCCAGCAGAGAACTTCCAAGGTTGTGCACACACATCAATTGCTATGAAGGCATTAAAAATACAAGAAACTATCTTGTAGTGACACACAAACACTTCACTGCAGTCAGCCACAAGCACATCTAGCTAAATCATATTTTTTTACACATTTTCCATAATCTCCTATGAAGTGTGGGCTGTAGTTTACTATGCATTTTGAAATATATGCAAGAACGAGCATGATCTTCATAAAACAGCTAAGAGCAACTCTCTGTTCTGAAGTTTTGCCAGAAAAATCAATTAACAATAGTGCAACTTTGGTATTACTACCATTACTGCTTTCTCATTCTTACAGCTACGGAAAAAAACCATGACTTGGATATGGAGAAAGACAAGTCAGTGTTTACTATGTTCCTTTAGCCAGTCAGCTTCTTGTGGGGGAAAAAAAGGCTGTAATGTTAATAACAACTTTAAGTCACCCAGTTCTTGAAGTCTTACCCACATACTTTATCAGGAGTGAAAACAATTAATATGTGGAAAGTAAGGTTTCATCTAGTAGCTATAATAAGCACACAGAAAATAAACTGAGTATGATTATATGCTTGGCTAATACCAGAAGCGGAGCAAATAAATCCTGTCAACTCTTAAGAACTACAACTTGAAGCGACTACTGTAACCATGCCAGGATCAGGAAGCCATGAAGAACCTGCTTCAGAGATCTAGCGTATACTTAAATAAAGCCTTTTTCCATTCTCAGTTCTTCCTTTTAGCATGACTCCCTGGGGATGAAAGAAGTGACACCATTGCATGTATCTTTAGCAATATTCTGCTACATTGATGGTTTCAAAAGTTATAAATCAGCTTGCCACAAAAGCTACTAAATTACTTTTCTCATTAAAAAAAATTTAAAGGACCATGGACAAACGTAATCCAGTCAAGCAGATATGGCACATGAGCTCCCATAAGCACTGTACATCCAGTGGTCCTGTTGAGCAAAATATAAATCTTAAAACATGCAAATGCTACCATAAGCTTTTCACACGCTTGGGTCACCTACTATCAAATCCAGCAAACAATTACTTTTATAGTTTTCTCAGACAATTGCTTGATCAGACTGATGAAGCATCTCTGAATTCAATAAAACATGGTGCTGTTTGCCCAAACAGGTTAATACTAGAAACATCACCACATTGAAATTCCATTATGATTATTTCCAACTTCCCAACAGCAGCTGTACAGCAGTCTCTAACCCACTCCTGTTTCAGTGTTTATGCGTTAGGGAACCATTTATCCTGCTCCTGTTTCTCTTCTCAACTTGTCTAAAAGGGAGTGCAGAGCACTACTTTTGTGTGAATACTACAATCAATCTAGCTTTAATTAGACATTGGTCAAAGCTTTCTATAAATGATTAGGTCTTCTGTCTCATTTATATAATATTCCATACTTACTTTTTCCATCACATGCTACAATTTTCACTTTATCCACTTTCACAAGTTCAGTGACCTCCCTAAATTCGACATCATTCAGTACAAATGTCCATACGTTGTCACAGAACCTGTATGTATTCAGAGACCCCTTTAAAAAGACAAGAGACATTTTCGATAGAATGCATCCCAAAAATAACAGAAAATATAACTATCTACTGAATTACGTACCTTCTAGAACTAGGTTTGCCATAAAGCCAACTGTGAACCTGAATGCACACAAACTTGGCAAGCAAGCAGTTCTGAGAAAAATTACAGTTTAAATGCCCTCCAGTGGCTGAAGTTTTCAAGACCAAGTAGTAACATTGTAGTCTAAGCAAGAGGAAGCTTCCCAGGTACACAAAGAAGTTTTATAACTATTCTAATGTATATATAGGATCAATATCAGAAAAAAATTCTTTATGGCCATAGGAAAAATCAATTAGAGCAGTGGTCATAACAAGATATG
>VWZO01016436.1:489888-510974 GCA_013396975.1 Bucco capensis | reverse complement strand
CTCCTCATCAGCGCCTTTTCCAAGCGCGCTGATAAAAAGAGGATAGCAGATAGCACCCTCGAGCCTGCACAATGGATTTTTTTTTAGGTGAGACACAGTATGCACAGAGCTGGACCCACTCTTTAGTCCTAAGGTTCATCTGCCAGGGCCTAGTAAGCTTGGACGCTGGCAGCCAAGTCCTTAGGATGTAGGTTTTATTAGAGTGACCTTCTCTTAGATGGAAGGCCTCACAGGGCTAAACGAGCTCCATCTGCCCGGGTTTGGAATCAGAGTTGTCCTTCTCCTAGGATGACTGCCAGAAGGCTAATGAGCACATCAGACCCATACAAGGATTATAGGAACATGGGTATCACTCCCCACACTTTACTGTGGGCAATGAGTTTAATGCTCCCTCTGCTGTCGGCACAGTTATCGCACCAGGGGCCACAGGAGACCCCAAGTGATTTTCAGACTGTGCCTGGCAACAGAGGATTATGGCACATACATAAAGCATACCTCTTCCTATAGAAGGTTAAAAAAAGGCTTCCCACATGAACGGAGTACAAATAGCTTTTGATTTGCATCAGTAGGTTTTCCAAACGTTGGCCATAAGTACCCAGATACAGAAACTACAAAGCCGTTTTAAAGACTAACCTCTCTCTTCATTAGCGAATTGTCCAGACCCTAAACCCCACACGCACCTGTATGAGCTCATCCAGACTCTCCTGAAGACTGTTCCCCAGCGTAGTATTTCTGTACAGCTGATATGCCATGGTTTACCGAGACGGGCTTGACACCCTCCTGTTCATCCACGGCTCTGGACACCTCTTATGTCCTCGCTCTCATTTAGAACAACAAAAAAAAACAAAATAAAACCCCTAAAAAACACAAGACAGCCCTTAAGGTACAACACACAGAAAGGGTAAACTGGATTTATAAGGCCGTTCCGCGAACACCTATCGGCAATTAAGAATGCTCAACACACAGCATTTATGGCCAGCAGGAAAACGGAGCCGCGTCGCCGTCGGGCCGACATCGACAGGCCTTTGTGCCCGACGGGCACGGAAGCGACGCGGCAGGATGAACTCGTTTTTGTTCGCCGCCCAAATCGAGCCCAGTCACCCCACGGTGCCGGGATGCGAATTTCAGGCAAGCGCTGTGGCCTGAGCAGCCTTCCGCCCCGTCTGGGCCGGACGGGCCCTATCGCTCCCCCAAGACCCCCGCGAACCCGGGGAAAGGTGCCACCCGCCGCCTCACAACCGTGGGCAGCACCGGCCCTGGACCGCAGTGCGCGGGCGGCCAGCCCCACCGGCGTCGCGGTAAGGGGCAGCCGCGCAGAGAGCGCCGCCCTGCCCAGTCCAACCCCACGGCTCCCGCTGAGGACAGCCGCCTCCAGCCGCCCCAACCTCACCCGCTCCGAGCGACCGGAAGGTGTAGCGGCCCCTCTCGGCTGCCCTGTGGCCCGGAAGCGGAAAGGCAAAGGCAGTCGCAGGGCCCAAATCCCGCCCGCGCAAAGGCTGCCGTGGCTAGTGGCCTTCACCGCAGAGGTAGAGCCCTCTACCACCCGGGAGCAGAGGCAGGAGCGGAGGGTTCTGCCTGGTGCCCGGGAAAGCGGCGGAGGCATGGCGAGCTGTGGAGGTTGTCCCGGCGCAGCCCACGCTACATCCATTAAACACAGTTCGTGCTGCGAGGGACTAGGATTAACTCTTCAAAATTCCATAACATCGAGCAGCTAACTTTTCTGTAGTTACAGGCTGAGATTTTACCTATTCAAGTGACCGAAACACATGCCCTTCTTAAGAGCTTAACAACATTTTCCTCTAACATTATACCCTAGCCTGTGCCAACTGCCTTTGAAATATTTCACTCAAAGCCATCTTCAAAATAATGGTTAAATTTCACTGTGATTAGTGAACTGGAACCTACAATGCTTTGGGAATCAAATTCAAATTTCATGTTTTCAACAGGAAGTGTGATGGTGCATACAGTAACAACAGACTCTCAGATAATATATCCCTAAACAGTAAAATAAAACATTCAGATCTCTTCCAAAGGTAGTAAATTGCATATAGCATTTATTTTTCTCTCCTCACTAAAATGTTTCCCATAGTATTAACAGCTAGGACATTCAGAACTGTGTTTATCACATTACTCCATGACATCCTGGATCACAAACAGAACTTACTTAAAAAGAAAAGATTGTAACATTTGTAAGAGGTAGGTTAAGAGTCTTGAATTTACATAGTTTTATATTAAAGGGGAAAAGGGAAATAGTCACATCTGTGAGAAATATTAACAGTCAGTTTAAGCCAGTTTTATCTAATTCACAACTTGTGTTTTTGGATGACCACTGCAGTTTGATTTTGTTAAAACAATGCACATTTCCGTTATCATACAAAAGGCTAACCTGCACTGTTATGAACAAGGTTACGTATTACTCCAACTAGCCCTATGCTTTTTGGAACCAAAAATTCTCCACCTCAACATCCCAAAACCTCAGGTTTATTAATACTAATAGACAATCTCTTAACCCTCAACCATTCAACTAGTAGAGAGCCCTACTAGCCAGGCTTTTCTTATTAATAGAAAGATTTTGTTCAGATGACTGAATAAGAAACATTGCAGAACTGCAGAGCCACTGGGAAGGTTAGTATCTGTCTCTTCTATGAATTTTTTTTGTAATTGTTAACCTGGAATTCCATGTCATAAATATTAACTAGCAGCTGAGCAAGCTAGAGTAAGGAGCGTAAGATGAGGACTTGACTTCTTGAAAACACTCCAGTGTTACCTCCTCAAATAATTTTCAATACTAAAAAAACCCAAAACTTCATTATTTTAAACCAAAGTAATCTGGGCAGTCCAAACTGCAAAACTGAAAAAAGATCTAGTTGAGCAAAGAATGGCTTTAATTTCACTGATCAGTCATGCTGTCAGGAATGGTGAAAAATTGCAACATTAACTGCACCCTCTTCACTTAACAAATGCCCTTTTTTTACCCCCTTAACTCAGTACAGGAGAAAAAGATGTGATAAGGGAAACAATGTAGTTCAACTTAGAATTATGAAACTAGGAAATCTGTCTTAAAATATAAATATTTAAATATTCCCTATATTTCAGAGTGCTACTTTGACTAAAACCAGGTATCCTTAAAAAGTATGATTAAAGCATTTATTTCAAGCATCTCCGACAACCAGCCGGTGAAACAAATCCCCTAGAGAATGGCCTGCATCCACAAAGACTGAATAAGAATTTGCACTGAAAGCTTTATAAGACTTCTGTAGTTACCCAAAGCATGCAAGCTATTATCCCTCTCCCCTCTGTTCCTATGAGACTTCTCTGACGGAGACTGGAAAGACTTGAGAATTAAAGTCACCTTCAAACACAACAGCTTTTGGTAAGAGATGCAATTTATACCGTCTTTCTATGTAATAAATACAGCAGGATACAGAGACAAAAATTTGACACTGGAAGAAAAGCACTTTTCACCAGGAAACATTTCTTTGTGACAGATTTAGTTTAGAAACTGCCCATTCACAATGTATTTCCATTATTTTCAGTTAACAACAGACATTTCAGTAGATGACATCAGTGAAGCTGACATATGACTAGGTACCAATGCCATCCTCTCCTCCCTATGACACTTCAAGGTAATTTCATAGAAGATTCCACTACCACCATGTAATCCAGTCTTGAAGTCTGACACACATTAACTGTTGAAAGGTTTTAAGCTGTCAACACAGCATTTAAGCATAAAATGCAACAAACTTGCTGAAACATGCTTACAAATACAGGTGACAGACTAATTGTGTGCAATTTGGAATATAACTACTATTTTTTCAGTACGCAGTTCCTCACATCACCAAGTACTAGTCTTCACTTGTTCACTGAAAATAAAGAAAACAATTCACTAAACTGTATTGTTATGAACAAGGTTACATATCATTCTAACAAATTCTAAGCTTTTTGGAACCGGACGTTCTCCACTTTAATATCCTGGAACTTCAAAGACTTCCATCTGCTTCAGCATTAAATCCTTACATACTCCTCTCCATTATTTTCCAACAGAACATGGCTTTGCCATTCTACACAGAACATCTAGAACATTCAAGCAATCTAGAGTCTACTCACATCAGTTTTTGATGACACTTTCTCCAAAACACCTTTGCCACTTCTGAACAATTATCCTCTTGTAGAAATCAATACACAAAATATCACATCCACACACAGAGAGGCCACTGGCCCAAATATCTCTTTCAGTTGTGCACAGTAATAAAAGATAATGAACAACTTATTAGCATATAGATATAAAAAAATAAACTAATGAGACCTCCAAATAAAAGGTCAATTAGTAACTCAAATTCTTTTCTAGACAGGGCTCAAAATGCATTCTAGCAACATGAGCTTCACTTTTAGAAGGAAGTGCCATTGAATGGTGAATGCTCTACAATACTGGGTCTTATCACAAAGGGATTCAGGTTTTGAAACAACTTCTATTAAAGTATGACATTCCAACTTTTCATGGTTTTAAATATTAATATATATTAATTTTTAATAGATATTTTAAAAGATAAGTTTGACAAGAAGTTACCTATTTGTACTCAAGATAACTTTGGGACCTCTTTGCTTTTTGTAAACATCCACCTCACCATTAAATAATGAGCTGCAGAAGGTCAGAGGAGAATAAATCTTTAGTACACCTGTTTCTCATGCTGTACGTCTTTAGGAACAGAACTGCTTGTGCTGTATATTCATTCACAAAAATGTCTATCAGAAATAAGCCATTTGGTAAGCATATACACATTTCCAGAAGAATTACTACTATGGCAGCATGAAACCATAGAATCACTCAGGCACCAGGAAGGACAACAGTAACAAGTGCACCATTTGATAGTAAGACCTGTACAGAGGACTGGCTACTCTATACTGCACTAGACACACAGGAAAACAGCAGGATGCACAGAACTACAATCCTTCCACTAAGAATATAATTTTACTGATAAAAGTACTTTTTTTAATTAGGAAAAACTTGAAATGAGATGATTTAGCATCTAGCTTAGGACTTGCACAGAATCGGCAAAAATCAGGAAGGTTTACATGTTTGTGTGTTCGTACACCCCACACTGAATATATCAGAAGTAAGCAGGCTGTTAAGTATCCAATTTACTGACTGAAACATTCCATTAATGTGGGTCAACATCTAAATTGAAGCAGGAAGTAAGACAGCCAAAAAATTATTCACATCTGTGTTCTGCTTTCAGAAAAAGATCCAAACCTCATTAAATGCATGCAAGACAACTTGAAATTAGCATTGCCTGTTGAAAGAGAACATCCTGCATATTAGTCTCTTTGAAACTGTAATACAGAAGCTACTATAACAAAAATGCCTGAGATGAAAGTCTCTGAATTGCAGACTTAAACTCCCAGAGACATGTGCAATTGTCCCTCTTCTGACTTAAATATGCTCTTAAGAGTCTATACTTGTATCTTTAGAGGAAGTAATTAATTGGTACTAAGCCTTGACAATTGCTGTTAATTGGTGATATGGTAGAATGCAACCGTATTTTTTTTTCATAAGAACTGTATAACACTAACTTCTAAAATAATTGAGAACTGGTATTTTTGGCATTAAGACAAAATCATGAACCCAATAAAAACCAGGAGGGGACGTTTAATGTATTTGCTACAGTATTATATTGCTCAACTCCTGAATGGATTAAATTGCATGCACTTGTCCTTACAGGGAAACAGTAAGGATTATCAGAAGATGCCATTTACACCGTATCAACCAGTGCACTACTGTTTCCTTGATAAACCTCTGAGCACAAGTTGTGCTCAAGAACACCTCTTACAGACAAGTTATCTACCACTGTGGGAAGAAAAACCCCACAACTTTAAAATCACTCTTTTTTTTTCTGTTAGGTGAAATTAGTGCTGGTATCATGTGCCAAACTAAGCGTTTTGAAAATGGATGTTTCCTTGACAAGGATGACACAGGTAACATAAAAGACTCCTTACACCTCTGCAAACAATTGATATTATGGCTAGAACATCTATGTGACTCCCACGCTTTACTGAGTGTGATCAGAGCTCCCTACTGGTGCCAACTGATATTCAACCAGGAAGAACTGCAAGGCTGAAATAGTCTTGATTTACTGAAGCAGAATATAAACTCACAACTTAAATTGAGAATGGTCTAATGTTTTACTAGTCATTCAAGAGCCCAGCTTTTATTGTGGCTTAGGCATAAACCCTTCAGTCAAGAGACTGAAGTTCCCAGAACTGCAGTTGTGCATTCTAAGAAATGGACTAAAAGACAGCAAAGCTCAAGCTCACTCTAGTGAGGTAAATGAGTACTGCTTGAGCAATGAGTATTGCTTGTATTAGGTATGTGAACAAAACCATGGATTTTTACACTTGTGAAAGACTAGATTATTTGATTGTTAATACCCAAACAAATAAAGGTTTCTGTGACAAAGAAATGCACTTGACCATTTACAGCAAAACAGATTTATACAATAACAAGTAACTTATGGCCTTGTCTACCTGCAAATGAATTCCTTCAGGAACATACAATATATTGCTCAGTCATAAAAATATATATTATCTCTTTCCTTTAACATTTAGGTATATAAACATTTTACTGAAGAACATGCATCATTTAGATAATCGCAAGGACATCCTCTGAAAACATAGGATTCTTTGACGTTTAGCAGTATAAAATAACATAAACATAGCTATTAAAGTCAAGACAAAACAATACAGCAGTAAGCAGTCCATTGCTAGTCCACTGTGTGCTAGTCCAAAGAAATTACGCACCTTTTGTAACAGGTTATATAATATATACACACAGAGAGAATGCATTGTAAATGCAGCAAAAATAGCATCATTCCATCTGCATATTCTTCAGTCTTGTTTGCACTCCAAACTTACTGTTCACTTTTCTGTTCTTGTTTTCCATTCAGCTCTTGGTCAACTCTGCTTAGCAAAGAAAGCAGCAAAATTAAAACTATGTTTAGTTTGATAGCTCATATATTAAGCAAAACTATTAATTTTAACAGGAAAATACAAAGCTTTTACATGGAAAAAGTTTTAGTAAGTATTAAATGAAGATTTTTATTGAATGCAGTCACAACAATAGGTTTTAAGAAAACACCTATTTTCATACTTCCCTCTGGAAATTCATTTAAAATGTTAAGAAGCCATTTAAGTAACTATAGCATTTGAAATGAAGCTTTTGAAAAGTGCAAATGATGTTTGACTACAGAAGAAAAAAAGCCAGTTCTGTGATTTTATTAATGAATGCAAGCATGCATACAAGTTTACAGGTAACATGGCAAAACCATCAAGATGAACTCATTCACTGCAAAATAAGCATAGAATTATCTTTATTGCTATAGTAATTAAGTCAAGAGGGTAACAGCACTAGTTTAATCAACAAAAATTAAGTGACTCCATAACTGTAATACTTTTTCTATTAAGTTCTAAGACTCTTGCAGTTACCCAGGAAAAGTTCATCAGCATGCTGCTAAAATGGGGTTGTTTGTGCCTTTTTTTAAAATCTGCCTTGACACTAACAAAAAATGTTGCTTTGCAGAAATCGATGGATGGTTGACAGCCCTGCATGAGACATACTTATTCCTCTTTACACTAAGAACAAGGTACAGTCTCAACTATACCTTCTGAAAAATCAGTTGTGCATAAAGGTAAACTAATTTTAAAACTAACAGCAGTTCCAAAGTGAGAGAGTCTAAGGCCAAGTTTGTCTTCTAACAATCTAATTGTCTAACCTACTGTTCTAGTCTCTCAAACCATAACCAGCCAGTTTTTCCAAATGATACAAACCATGATAGCTCTTCTAGGCTCTGAATCCATACAGAGGGGCTGCAATTTAGGTGGGGTTCTTTTCAGCTGTAAGAACTGAATGTAGTATATAGAGATCCAAAAGGTCTGGAGCACTGTTGTCTAGAAACAGTCCTATCTGAATACCTGTTCACCTTCACAGTATGCAAATGCAGCTCATCTCTATCCTCACTGTAGTATCTTAGAAAAGCATGTTTTGACATGACTTACAGACTAATCATACACAGTACAGGAAAATATGGTAAGCTAATGCAAAAAAGCTTATGCATAAACACAGAGATGACAACAAATCTATAGAAGTATATCATGTTCTAGTTTCCAAAGTGACTTATACACCTAGTCAAAGAATTCCTACTGTCATCCTCAACAAGTTTAGAAACTAAACCTCAATACACTTCCTTTCCCTCATTATAATAATGCCTTTCAATCAGGCTGAAGTCTCAGTATCAACTAGGGCCTGTGATCTCTTCTCTACACAAGTTTCATTCAGGAATATTCTATTTTTTACAAAAGTGATGGTAGTAAAAGTGGTATCAACAGGAACACTAGAAAGTGCTTGTTGCACTGGAGATGTTTAATACTGTTTGAATGTCTCAGGTCTGCATCATGAGTACAATGGGCCTTGTGATAGAATTGGGCCAAGTTATGCACACTGGTAGAAAAAAAAAAGTCAAGCAAACTTATACAGTATGTACTGAAAGGGTTTCTTACATTCGACAGGCTTAGTATTTCAGGTTACACACTGCAAAATTATCACTTAATTGGAGTAGTATCTAGAGAATGTTCAACACTTGTCACTAGCTTTACCTGCTAGCTTTCAGAAAGAATTTGAATTCCTTTTGTTTGAATCTCCCAGTGTTCCTCTCTATGTCCATTACCCAATTTAGACAATAAGCCTCCCTGAACAGTTAGGCACACACAGGAAGAGTAATTAAAAAAAGCAAAAGTTAGTAGCAAAAACCTTTCAGTACATTTGTTAGCAAGAGTGAAAAATATATCCATTCAAAAACAATTCATCAGCTGCTGCAATAGCTTGAACAGTTAGCAGAAAACTGAAAATTAACAAAATGAAAATCCAATGTTTATTAGCAAGGAACATAGGCACTGCAAATACAAACAGCACTACATATACTAATTTATATTTCATCTGTGCAAGTTAATAACTAAAAAGGGAATGAATACCAAAAATACAAAATACAGTATTCAGTATTAGAACTTTTCAGAGTTGCACCTCTGCTGATGCATAGCTACAGCTTAGCACCTAAAACCAGCTCTTTCTTCACACATCACTTACTAGAAACAGTGAAATTTGATTTAATCAATACATCCAGAAGCACTACTTTTGCCTCTTGAAGATTCAGTTGAGAGTTCACGTATTCCCTTCAAAGTGAGCATCTCATGTAATAAGATTAATACCTGCATATCCAGGGTGAGCTTTCAGATGATACTGTATTTGCAGGCATTGTAGTTCTTTCATGCATAAAAACTTAGTCATTAGTGCATGTTTATATTTACAAATGCTTATTCCCTTATGCAAGCCACTCAACTGGGAGTTAGTTATAGTGCAAATCATCTTATCTAGATGCAACCCTAATCAAAATATGAATATACCTTTTCTGTTTCTTTCTAAACTTTTCTTCTTCATACCTTGGTGAGGAAAAGTTCAATTTCAGTACATATAACATATGAAGGCCAAATTCAACAGAAGCTGCAAACTGGTATTAATGCCAATACAGTTTGTAGAAGTATATCAAGTTTTCAAACTGATATAATTAAGGAAAAAAAATATTGTTCCCTTAACACTTTAAGCATTAAACAAGAAGCTTTAAGATGTATTTACTATAACATAACATGAATTCTATACAACTTCTTGTACAGTGTTAAAATCCTTCACTAAAATTTCAAGTCTGTAATCACAGCAGTTTGAAGCCAAACATAATATTCCACAGAAGTCTTGAGAATTGTAATCAACCAAGTTGACCCTTTGCAGAATAGTTCATCAATACAGAAAGAAGCGTTTCAAGACTTGGAATGACAGGTCTGAATATTCCTAAAAACCCCAAACATTTCAAAGACAGCACAAGGCTGCTTCAGTGTTGTCATGTCATTCTTCCACACCCCAAAAATACTTCATTTTCTCTATTTTATAAAAAGTTACATTGTGCAACTGATGCCAGCTGAATGCTCACTGCAATAACAAGTAATTTAGGAGGGGTGGAATTTGTGGATTTGTCCAACACAGATACACCCTTCTACCTACATAGTATTCCTATGCCATCTTTCTTTACAGAGATCCCAGTTTGTGATTACCTACTGCGATGGTCTCTAGGTTTTGTTTGTTATACCCTCTGATAGACTGATCAGTTCATCAGAATTGGTGGTGTTTTCATCTGGGTTTTTTCAGGACCCAGGTTTATAGTTACAACTCTGTTACTGCACCCACAAATACTACAGACAGAAGTATCGTTGTCATATTTGAGAGCAGAGTTGTGTTGGTATTAAAAATATCTAAGGTATCTGGAGGGAAGGAAGAGTAGAAAACCAAGGACATAAATGTTGCCTTCACCTCTTCAAAGTAGTTTTAGAACTGTTATGAGTAGGGATTCAGCATTTTCCCACCACAGCTGCTCTTTTAAATGAAATCCCCACCCAAGTGATTTTTCACCACTTGTTCCATGTTTTACCATGAATACCAAAGACACTATAAATAACTTCATTATCAACATACCCAGAATTTCTCACTTAAGTCACTTTAGTATAATATGGGGCAGAACACCTCGAACGAGGTCTTTTCTCTAGAAGACTTAATTCATACACCCGAACTTGCTAATTACCTAAGACATTACCTGGTAAAATTCCTATACATGAGCATTTTTGACTATCTATGCTACTGTATACTAAACTACTTAGCTATGTGATCAAACATTTTACTCTTCCTAGAAATAGCAATAATCTAGTTAAATTATATTAAATGCAAAATATTACATTCAAACCAATCACTGATAACAATATATACCAGTTCTAAAACACAAAGAGTGTCAAACGTACTGTTTTATGCATTCTGGGATGCCAACGTATTCCATGGGGATGAGTTCAGCTAGTTCTGCCAGGGTGAAGACATACCTAATTTTTTGGCTGAATTTTGAGCTGTGAAAGAACAAACGCAGGGTACAGTTACAACTTAGTTCATCAGTATGTCAATATGAACACAGTTCTTGAAGTTTAAAGTAAACAGTTGTTAGAATTTTATTTTAAAAAAAAATAGCTTCCAGAGTATTACCTAATAAAAGGTTTTGTGATGGCCAGAAGTGTTCTGATGAACCATGAAGGATGAACTATGATTAATGATTTCAGATTTTTCCTTAACCTGAAGACATCAAACAGCAGACATCATTACTAGAACAAAAACGCAGCATGACAACAAGAGGTTTAATACATAAAAGTATGTTTTTACAAGCTCAACTGTCCCATAAATGAAGTATTCTGACATTCCATTATTAGAAATTACCACCTGGCAGAAGAAAAAATACCACACAACCCTACAGTCAAAATTTAAGATGTAGTATCATTTTGACAACAATGATAAGGAAATAACATTCTAAAGAGAACAGAAGTTTCTTCGAATCCTTTTACAAAACTAATGATGAAGTGCTTCACAGGACTCCCTTATCACATTAGTACATGAAGTTTCAAGGATATTCTATGGGGTAACAGTATTCAGTATTTTTAACACTACTGTTTTCACTAAAAACCACAACACAAAAACTAAGCATGGCTGTAGCATAACTGCACATTCGCTAGCTTAGGAAGAAGTTTTCAATAAACCAAGCAATTTGCTTAATTAAATGTTAACCAGTAGGCACCAGACACCACACTAAAAAGCATTTTTTCCTAAATATGTGTATCACTGAGCATGAGAATATTTTAAGAAAAATGGCAGAGCTTCTTACCTTCTATCAATTTGCTGATAACATTTTCTAAGCCAGCCTAAACTTGGCATTTTTCTCCGTGTTGTTGCACCATTCAGATAAACTATCATATAGTTCTCTGCTACCAACAGCTCTAAAGTGCCAATTACATACCTGCAGAGACAAGCAAAGAAAACTTTCAAGTGAAGATCTGTAGATATTAAAGTAATTCCTAGTAGTACTCAAATACATTTTTAAAAACATAGAGTTGGCAACAGTGTTGAGCAACATGTAATTTTTTTCCCTTCCCATGGAAGCACATATAGTTGCTTTTCTATTTGTTACTTGTCCCTCACCTGAAATATAAAAACCTTCATTAAAAAAGAGAGAAGTAATTGCCCTTATATTAAAATGCTAGGTTTTACAAGTGAAATTAAGACAGCATTCAGAGGCAGATGATAACTTACTTAAATAGATTGTCCATTAGGTATCTGTAGTTAGGCTGGCTGCTTTCAGGCATAAAGCAAACAGCAAACACAACAATGGCATTTAAACCATCACCATAATAACCTAAAATCACAGAAAAAAGCAGCAGTGACAGATGTGACTATATACAGACTATATTTACAGATTCAAGCACATTCAGTAAGCTTTTTCATTAGTTAACTCATATTTACAAACATCTATTCTCTATGGACAGGTTTATTCAGTTACAGAAAACCTCAAGATTCATTTTTGAAGTTTATTTCTAAAGAAATAGGGAAGTTAATGTAAATTAAATGCTGTACCTAAAATCAACATCTCAGTATAGAATCTCAGTATATTTAGTAACATTTTATATAGTCATCCTCTCTTCCAACTTAAAACTACACAGACTTTTGGGAAGAGTTGTTAAATTGATTTAGTAGATCTACAGTTAATGCTTTCAACACTTAAAAATATTACACTGCTAGCACTGACACTGTAGAACAGATAAGTACATATTACTACATCTGTGCATGTTAGTAGCTTCATCTGAACACATGCACAGTTTGGAATTTAAGTTTAATAGATAAAAACATTAAATCAACCATATGCCTTAGTACTGCAACAAATGAATCACCACGAGTCTTTACACACAAAGTTCTTCCTATGCCAATCCAACTTAACTTGAAGAAGTCATTTCTCAACAGTTCCCCTCAGCACATCACTAATTCTTACCCCCGTGACTGATAACTTTTTTATATGGTTCAATTGCCTTCATGTCCACCCTATGGTCCTGTTCTCCAATCCTAAACATTCGCCAGCGTCGACCATCATCTTTCTCTTCTTCTGCAGTGTATTCAGTAAGTGATCCCTTCCTAATTACATCAGTAGTTTTTGGTTTTGGAAGATCATCTGCCAAAGTTAAAACATGTTCAAAATCCATTATGCATACTATGTACAGTGACAGTCAATTACAACACAGGTTAACCACTTGGCTATTTAAACTATTCTAATTCTTTAGTCAGTCTGCCAACTTAGTTCCTTCCATCATTACAAGATAAGATCTCATGGTTTTCATACATATTTTATCAAAATACTCTATGGTGGCAGTTATCTGTTGACTTGGAATTTCGTAATTTTCTGTGTTACAGTACATGATAAATTTCCACTGACATAGGAAGTCTGTTTAATTGCAGGCTTTCAGAAAACTGACGGTGAATCTCATCAAAATAGACAAAGTGGTTAACTTCCATGATAACTACACAGGTTCCTCGATCACAGATTTACATAAAAGTATGATTTAAACCATTGACAGCACCTTGCAAGCAGGCATGCAGGCAAATCTATTAGAAATTAAATCTAATTCACATATGTGCAATCAATACACATGAAATTTATGCTGGCAGCAATCTGTAAAACAATTTGCTTCAATTAAGTTATGATTCTTGACTTTGTTGCATAGACCTTACCCAAAGCGAGAAAAACCTACTGCAAGTTAGTTGTCTGTTCCCAAGACAAAGCTCTTAATTGAAACTATCCTTCCAGGAAAATGAAGGCAGCAGCATTAAAGGAAGAAAAGACAGAAACCCTTTTCAGCCACTTGTCAAAACAAGGCACAAACACACGGATCATTTCCTTTGCATCACTGCAAAACTAACCTTAAATACCAATTCTTCTTCACTGAAATGATGAAAATTCTTTTACACAAGTAAACCCACAGTCTGTTATGAAAAACTTCACCTACAGTATGTCTTTAGCTCTTCAAAAAACCCAACACTAGTCTAAAGAGTGTTTCTCTTTAGAAAATGTGAAACAGAAAACAGAAAGTGTGAAACAGGTAGTGTTTCACACTTAGAAGAGAAAAAAGCTTCTTTTTTTCCTCTAGAGTTTATGCATTTACTTATTAGAGACATTCTTCATCACTGAATTTTAAGATTATTTGACCAAAACAACAGTTCTTAGCTTACATAAAAGAGCCTTAAAACATAAATTGTAAGTCTGAAACTTGTGGTTTAACTCCTATACAGAATTTTTTTTTACCTCAAATACAATTTGTTAGAATATCGAAGTTTGCCAGTAAGAATACCATGAAGCATCTACCCATTTCTTAATTTTAAGATCATTACTAGTATAGCTGTAGCTAAGTTAACTTCCTATCAAATAATTTCAAAACTTCTTGACACAAAATAAAGGCTCTTCTACCACTTCCAGTCAATCAGGAAAGCATACAAATTCTCACCACAGTAAGATACGAGATCAGGTGTTACTCATTTTTAAAAACACCATTCAGTCCTCTCTAAATACAAAGGCTTGCAGTTCATCAGTTTCTGACTAGCTACTCTGTAAACTCTATCCCTTTATACAGAGTACACCTCTGTTTAAAACTGGTAACACATGTAAAATACCTCTTATTTTTTTTCCCATGTTGGTTCTTAAAACTAGACTGCAATGAAGACCATTTTCCATAACTGAGTCTTAGAAGTGCTCAATAACATTCACCTAAGTTTATATGAAGTTAAGAGTTAATATGTTGTCTGTTTACTAATTACTTCAGGTCTGATTTGGTCTTTAAAAATTCACTGCACCTATTTCCAATTTCTAATCTAATCACTCCCTTTGTATTTTCCTTCTTGTAATACTGAGTCATACTTATTCCCATCTGAAAAATTGTTAATGTGTACATAAGAAAACGAAAGTATTTTAGGGCCTCAGACAAAAGTAACAAAATACTTACCTTCCCATTCAAACTCATTGCTGTTATCTGAAGGAGTATCTAAATTGTCCAAATCAATCTCTCCACTCTCATCTAAGTCATCAGACAAAACAGATTCTTCACTGCGATCCACAGTTAAGCTAATATCTGGAGCCATTAGTTTCTTCCTCACTTTGGTTCCACTAACCTCTGTATTTAAAAAAGCAAGTTATTTACTTTCAGAGCTTAAGTGAGTCTCGATAAGCATATTAACAAGATAGAAGAGCACATTGCATTCTCAGAACGCAGGGTACATTACTGCCCATAATTTAAACAATAGATCTTTGAAGAGGAATTACAGAGTAAAATTCAGAGTAAAACTAAGGTAGGCCCTAACTGATGCACAGATGCCAAACAATGAACCAAGATTTTAAGACATGTCAAGAAGTGATAGCAATTAATTCTTTTCTTTTTTTTTTTGTCCAGTGCTATCTGGATAGCTTTGTTCACAGGGAGGATGAAGACTCATTTGATTTCAACATCCTTTTCTTCCTATCATCATGGCTAGGCTTCGCAAACAAAGATCCGGGGAGGGCTCTATCCACGCTTTTTACAAGCGTGCTGATGGCTGTAAAGGCCAATACGAGATAGACAAGACCGGTTGCAGAAGGCGCAGCACAAGGACTCCCTAGGAGGTATATTCTCCAAGACACAATTCTTTCTACACTGTCTTTTCTCCTCAAGAGTGATCCTGCATGCCTTCTCAAGAACATCAGCTGCATTAAAATTAGTATGTCTCCAGACCTCCCGATTGGAGGCCAGAGTAGACCAGTTAAGGTGATCATTATGGCCAAGGCTGAGATGTTGTTTCAGGGAGTCCTTGTATCTCCTCTTCGGGGCTCCTCTCTTGCGATAGCCAGTGGCAAGTTCACCATAAAGCATAATTTTAGGAAGGTGGTAGTTCTTCATCCTGGAGACGTGACCTGCCCAATGCAGCTGCGTTCTCAGCAGCACAGCCTCAATACTTGAAATTGCTGCTTGTTCTAGAACAGATGTATTAGTCACATAATCTGACCAATGGATGTTTAGGATTGTACGGAGTCAGCGCTGATGGAAGCACTCCAAGGGTCGCAGGTGGTGGCGATAGATGACTCATGATTCGGAACCATATAAAATAGTAGACAGCACAATGGCTCTATAAACACTTATCTTTGTACTTTTCTTCAAGTGTTTATTTTGCCAGACTCTATTTATAATAGAGTTTTCCGAAAGCACTATATGCCTTTGCTAGCCTATTGTCTATCTCTCCGTTAATCTTACCATCCGAAGAGATGAGGCTGCCTAAGTAATTAAACTGCTGGACTGATTTAAACTCTGAATCACCAATGATGATACAAGGATGATGAAAAACTTCCTGAGGTGCAGGTTGATATAAAACTTCCGTCTTCTTTAAGCTAACTTCCAGCCCAAAAAGCAGCTGCAAAGCAAAACGTTAGATGCTGCAGAGCTACTTCTGTATGGGCGACAAGGGCGGCGTCATCAGCATAAAGCAGCTCCTGGACAAGATGCTTTATAGTCTTAGTATGGGCCGTCAAACGCCTTAGGTTAAATAGGCTACCATCAGTACAATATCTAATGTAGATACCATCCTGGTCATCAAATTCTGCTATGGCCCTTTGGAGCATCATGCTAAAAGAGAGTGTGAATAGAGTTGGTGCAAGAACGCAGCCTTGTTTCACACCGTTAGTTATTAGAAAGGGCTCAGAAAGTGCATCGCCATATCTGACTTGGCCATGTTGATTCTCATGTAATAAGATAATCATTTTAAGAAATTTGGGGAGACAACCTAAGTGTTCCAAAATCTTCCTACACAGTATGTTTATAAGAACCTTCACACTAAAAATGTCATTTAGAATACTCTTTCCTCAAGCCTGACTCACAAAAAAACACCCCAAAACACCCTAAAACAAAATGAAGCTTTGAAGCAGTATCTAAGCAGAAAGCAGTCAGCATTACTGGAATAGAACGTTCTTACCAGCTTCACTTTCTGTTCCAGCTGCAGCCAATATATCTGACTCAGGATCATCCTCTGGCAGGGGCCTGGTGCATCAAGTAGAAACTACTGTTACAAATTTTGTTTTCCTTTTTCTAAATAGCCAGCTAAATGCCAATTATTTAGACTTACACTCTGCTAAAAAAAGCCAAAATGCTGTGAGATAGTACTGAACTAAGTTTACTTATAGCCTGAATTCAAGCTTTCACTAAACAAGGCATCAGAGTAGCAGAAAATTACTCTGCTGCATTCAAACAACCACCTGTTGATGTGACAAATGCCAAAATGCTAGTTGCTACTAGTGTGTCACCATTAACAAAATGTCATACTCTTGCCTGAGAAAATTTGACATTAAATACGTTAAAGAAGTAGTTTAGTCATGTTGTTAGAGAATGCATGTGAAGTCAGTTGTTTTATTGGTTTCTTTGTAGGCTCAAGCATCACTAGCAGTCTTAACTGTTACAATTTTGCTCAGAAATGTTGTTTAATACTTGGGCCTTCAGATACTAGTCATACTATACTACGCAAACAATACAATTGCAAGAGATTACCACAGAAAAAAGTCAAACTTAAAAATTTTCACTTAGTAATGTTGGAAATTTAATAGTGGCATTCCTGTATTACTTAATTTACACATGAACAAGTTAAGTGTTTGCATGATCCCTTTCCAGATCATACAAACGTGCCACAAAACACTTCTGAGACCACTACATTAATGGAAATCACTTCAAGATTATTATTACTGAGTGTTAGTTCACAGAGAAGACAAAAAGCTGGCTTATTGTCAATGTTACATATTTGATCAGAATTATTTTTAAAAAATTAAAAACCTTGGAAAATCTTCATCTTGCCATTCTTCCTTAAACTCAACACCTTCCATTCTCCAGACAACCTGAATTGCTAATAGAGACTCCTGATCAGCCAGAACCTCTTGACTTCTGGACAGTGGGCTGAAGAGAAGCTGCAGGAACATAACAGAAGATGCTAGTTCATTACTACTGTAATTCCCATACTTGGAATTCCCATCCTTTCATTTATCACTAAGTTGAGCATTCTCCTGGAGAAACTGGCTGATCATGGTATAGACAAATGTACTCTTCACTGAGTTAAAAGCTGGCTGGCTGGACGTTCCCAGAGAGTTGCGATTGATGGAGCAAGATCTAGGTGGCTGCCAGTCACCAGTGGTGTCCCTCAGGGCTCAGTTTTGGGGCCAGTCTTGTTTGGCATCTTTATTGATGACCGGGACGTGGGGATCGAGAGCACCCTCAGGAAGTTTGCAGATGACACCAAATTGTGTGGGAGTGTTGATCTGCTGGAGGGCAAGGAGGCTCTGTAGAGGGACTTGGACAGGTTGGATCAATGGGCCGAGGCCAATTGTATGAGGTTCAATAAGGCCAAGTGCCATGTCTTGCACTTTGGGCACAACAAGCCCAGACAACGCTACAGGCCTGGGGATGAGTGGCTGGAAAGCTGNAGGTATTTAAGAAATGGGTAGATATGGTGCTCCAGGACATGCTCTAGTGAGGGCAGGGGTTGTGTGGTTTGTCTGGTTTTGGGGGGTTGTTTGTTTTTTTTTTTGGTTGGACTCGGTGATCTGAGAGGTCATTTCCAGCCATGAATATTCTGTGAGGTGTTATACAGAATAAAAAAAAATTAAAAAACAGGGAAGGGGTTATGATTTGGTTTTGTTTTTAACACAAAACTGCTTCTGGAGTATTTTATTACCCTGCTCAAACCAGATCAACATCTCAGTTAAAATCAAAGCAACCTGATTGTTTTGAGTTACACCAGTTCACTCCAAATCATAAGAATAAGTGTATATTTTGAGAAAAAACAGTAGATGGTCAGATATAAAATACAACTCAGTTCTTAAAAAAACCTCACACACACTCCCCCCCCACACACACACACTTTTAAGATATCTATTTGAGAAAGTATTTTCAGAAAACTCACCCTGTGATGTGCAAATCAAGCTGTGTTTTTCTGGGTTCACCCATCACCAGCAACAAGGAATCACCAATAACGGAACATAAACCATTCTACTGACATACAAGTTCAAGCCAGCTGAATCTCTTGGCTGTTTTGGCTCTAAAGATTGGCAGGAACAGGTAAAATTATCAATGAAGAATTAAGAAAATCAACATTAATCAAAACAGGAAACAACAATACTTTTAAATGCAAAGAAGCAATCAGCACCAATACATACAAAGTTTGAATGCAATCAAACTGCTAATTAAGCCAGAGCAATAACTTATTCTTCACACGGCAAAAAATCAAGTTACGCTTCCTGTTCTGTAGCATCGTCTTTCACAACAAGTCTATTTCTCTTCTGACCTCATTACAACCACAGACCGATTTTTAAAACATCCTGCAATGCTTAAAGCTACACTACACAAGGTGATTAATAAAAAAACTGGGTTTTTTGTAAAACAGCAGTACCAGAGACAAATTTAACAACCAAAACTTAAGCTTATTTTACCGACATTTCCTTGCTTCCCTCATCCAGAGAGCTGAAACGATTTCTAGAAGGTAGCAACCTAGTTCCTCTTAAGGGTCAGACTCTCCTCGTTTGACTCACTCAGGCTCTGCACCACTCAGTTGCTGGCAGTATGTGCCTGTGCACACAGTTTCCAAGAATTCACCCCCAGCAATTGTCCTCACAGCTCTCCCTCTATTTATCCTTTCTGACTAATACGCTGTTTGGAGTAGTTTCTTGCTGCTTCAGCCATATGACTTTCCTCATGAAACATGTTTTCTCTTTCATTAAGATATTCTCAGCATACAGTTCCTCCTGGGTACTAACCTGCTGAGTGTTTGCAACAAGGACTTTTAAATGTTTGCTTGGAGACAGGATCATGTTTTGATCAGCAGTAACAGTGAATATGTGCATAGCTCTTTATGCATTTATTTCAGGACACTGACACGAAACACGAAACATGAAGGACAGAAAACCAGTGAACTAAAAAAAGAAAACTTTTGAACACTCCTACTTTCATCTCCAAGGATACTACTGTCCATGTGCAGAGAAGTAGCAGAAACTGCATTTCTGAATAAATGAAATTCATTTAAAGGTAAACACTAACTTGTCAGAGAACAATCAAAACCAAATTACACACTGCCAACACATAATCAATATTCCCTTGTAAGATTTAAATATGTACACAACTTAATCAGACATAATCAATTACTACTTAGTGTATTATATTCATAGCTAGAAATACAGAGGAAATAAAAGGCACTAGAAAGCAACTATAATTTCTAAGGCATACCTGTGTACTGTGCATTTGCTAAACCTACACTGAAAAAAGTTATTCCACTCACACATGCTTCAGTCATTATTTCGCTACTTAAGACAAACGGGGGGGAAAAAAAAAGTCTCCATCATTGCAGACAAAGTCCCAACCTCATTAGTGAAAATGAGGCTAAAGTCAGCGTTGCTCTGCTCTCACTAACCTATCGGAGTAGGGTAAGAGTTTTTCAAGTTTAACTTTTACGTGCGCAAAAGTCTTGCCTCTGCTGCTCCCAGGCCGACCATAAACGGTATACAGCGATGCCAACGCCTCGCTCTGCGGCGGATGCCTCCAGCCCGACAGCGCGGGGCGGCACGACGAACCCGCTCCGCTCCCCGCGGGACAGCCCGGCCGCAAAGGCGCTAACTGCTCGCCGCCCGGGTACCGCCGCCTGGGGTAGCAGCAGTGACACCCACCCTGCGCTCGTTTGGCCAGTCACCGCCGTGGCCTGGCAGCGGCTGTCACGCCGAAGGTGCAGGCGCGCACTGCCCCGGTAGGAACCCAACGCCTGAGGGCTTCTGCCTGACCCTCCCTCGGGCACCGGCGGGCGGACGGCTGGGCCGTAGCTCCACCCTACGCTCGCACAGCCCGCCGGGGCCGCTACCACGGCTCCCGGGTCTCCCATATCACCCCCTCCGCGGCCGTACCTGGCAGAAGATAAACGGGAAGGGCCCGGACCGGATCGGGCCACGGCCTCACCCACACCGCCGCGGCCGAAATATCCCTCTAGGCTGGGTGGCCCTACTCACCCGGAAGCTCATACTCCGCCAGACTCACGTGACTCTCTGAGAAGCGAGTTCGCGCGCTCTCGCACATGCGTAACCCAGAAACGCTGCAGC
>VWZO01016436.1:388323-489828 GCA_013396975.1 Bucco capensis | reverse complement strand
CGGGGCCGGCTGGGCGCCAGGGGGCAGCACGCGGGGCGGGGCGCGCGGGGCGGGGCTCGCGCCCGTCTGAGGGCCGGTGGCGGGGCGCGGGAGTAATAGGTGATGGAGGCTGCTGTCACGTCCTCGGGGTCGAGTAATGTGTTACGCCTCCTGGGAGCGAGGTGAGGATGAGTCCTGCGGCTCAGGCAGCCCTCAGTTGAGGGTATTAACGGCAACAACAGCTCCCTCCCCACTGCCCGCCCAGCCAGGACAGCCGCCTGTCACAGGAGTGTAAACCGCGGGGTCGAGTCCTGGGCCGCCATCAGCGGGGCACTACACGGAAAGTTGAAAGTCCCCTCGCTCAGTTCTGTGTACTAGACTAGTGTGCTGGGTCTTTTACTTCAGATGCTCAGGAAAGTGTGAGATGAATGTCAGGAATGAGTGGAACCTTCTCCTTGAGGAAAAAGAGAGCAGGCAGTAACAATATTACACATTGGTGAGGCAGCAGTAGCAGTTATTGAGCAAAAAACCCAGAATCTCCACATCATTTGAAACTACAACTTCAGCTATATAAACATTATATCCAAAGTACACTTCTTCATGACACAGTGTAGTGATAACTACATTTGCACAAGAGAAGCACAGGCAGTTAGATGAACCTCACTTTCAGCTTTTTTATGTATATAAGAATGGTAATTGTAGTCAACCTTACTAGGATGAGGTCAAGATGGAAGAAAAGTGATGGCTAAGGTTTAGAACTTGCCACTAATGCCTTTTTACAATGTATAGATAACTATTAACTCGATCACAGCTAATGTATTGTGCAAAGGTGAATGATGGCAACAACAGCAATAAAGTTTGTTTTATTGTAGAGTACTGAAGGAACTTGGAATAAATGTGATGTGTGGAAAGAATTAAAAAGTGATGTAAGAGGAGAAAGAAAAATACTACTGAAGAAGGAACAGAAAGTACAGGCACCCCTAACCATCAAAGAAAAAAAATCTACTAATAACAGGGGAAAAAGCAATTATTAAGGTAAATTAATTAGATGATTGAAAATTTATTTATGTAGTAGTAAGCACAGCAAATGGCCCAAGGCCTGTAGGTGTTCTTGTGACATAGATTTATCAGATAACGGTTACAAGTGTAAAGCAAGAGCTAGCTTAAGTATAAAGAAAGGGTGTGTAACTACTGGTAGGAGAAATACAGTAAAACAGCAAGGGGAAACAGCAAAAGAGAAAATATGTTGTATCTTGCCACATTTGTACTGACACTGCTTTTTGTTTGTGGAAGTAAGAATGCAATACAAGATGACCAAATACTCCATGCTTAAGGACATCGTATTTTTCTTCTGCTCCCAGCCACACACTGAACTTTCTGTTGCTAGTGTACCTACTTTGGAACTTCCTATACCTGTAGCACCCCAGATTTTAATAGTGAAAGTCTGATTATTGATTTCTGTGATCAGTTTGTGAGGTACTTGCCTAGACTGAATGGCAGGAGGTCTCAGCTTGCTGTTTCAGCATATCTGTGAACAGCTGAAATTATTCCAGAATGAGCTGGGTCTAACTGAGCTCTGAAGATCAATGTGTCTGTGATTCCTGGAGGGGCACATTGCATTACAGACAAGGGAAATTGCCTTTTGTGGGCTGCTCAGTTAACATGGATCAAAACTTTTTTGTTAGTTTGATGAATAAACACCCCTTATTTTATCAGCAAACAACTTTGCAGAGTGTCAGAGTACAGTTTTTGATCAGTGCTGTTCTATTCTGACTTAGATAAAGTACAAAATGAGATTAAATTATGCTGTAGATAATCATTTCATTTCCTAATAGATAATCTTCCTTGTCCTTCAACAAAGCGGTAATAAACAGTAATAAATAAAGGACCATGACTTAAGTCAAAAGGTTGAAAACATCCCAGCAAATTAATATTTTAAGAAAAATTAAGACTCATATTAAATACGTCTAATGCTCTTCTAAATGTGCTTCAGTTGTTGATAGACTCAAAACTGTCTTCAAAATGCACAAATGTCATCTGCAGGACACCAAGATGGTTAGCAAAGTTGTGCAATTTCCCATGTCTTACACGGGGTGGCACAATATAGCTGGGAATGTCTCAAGTGTTCGAATGTAACCTAGAAAACAAGCAAACAAGAGGTCACAGCCAACTACCAGGGATTGTTGAATAATTCTATTTTTAAACATTAGACAATTGCAAATATATGCAGTTTCTCACATGAAAGCTTTACCAAAGAGAACAGGCTTGAAGGAATAATACTCTGTCATACAAATTTTGTCCTATACATGGGAAAAATCAACCGTTACACAATGTCAGGTCTGTCATAATTCACAAATAACCTTTAAATAGAAAGTAGTCATCAAAAGCAGCAGAATACAAAACCCTCACTTTTTAAATTGTCTTTTCCCATTTTGCTTACTATAAAAATATTTTCTAGTAATATAAAAATGACAACAACCAAAACCAAACCCCAACAACTAGATTAAAAATGCCTCTTTCAAGTGGTTCAAGCAACAGCTCAGAAATGTTAGAATTTTAAAACACTCATTTGACAGTTCATCTCAGTGGGCTAGGGTGTAGAATTCCTCCTTGCTTTTTTCCCCACACAGAAAGCATGAATACTACGGGTTTCCATTTTATTTTGCCCTTTTTTATGATAAGGGCTTTGGGCTGTAGTTTACCTCTGCCTTTGTAGTCTATTCACATAATTTTCCTCCTGTCTTAGACACCTGCGATGCAAAATGACAAGAGCAGCACATTATAGGGAGTAGCTTTGGATCTGTGTACAAGAAGTAGGTAGTGTGTGACATTTTGCCCCACTTTGGCTATTCCCGTCAGGACATCATCACCTCTTTAAAGCCATTCTATTGTAATCGGTTTTCACACTGCTGTAGCTAGCTGGGTTTCATAGCTGAATCCTCTTTGCATATGATGGAGTAAATTATCGATCAGAAAGTGATCCTGACCTCAGTCGTTCTATGTCCCTGGGTGTTTTCTCCCAAGCCTCCCTGAGCTACTTCAGATACAACCCATGATGCTGTACTGGACTAGTTCTTCTTAAGTGGACTTGCACTTCATATCTCCTAGCACTCCTCCCTGACATTTTTGCTTTTTTCTGTCTCTGAACAAATACCTAATTGTTGAAAAGAAGTCAAGATCTAAGTCATGTCTAAGTGAAGATTAGAATTCAGCTAGAGAATTACAAAAATAAAAAGAATGCATATATTTTATAACAAGCAACTCAAACCCAGACCTTCGCCATTTCAAAGACATAGCTATTACCTACATACAAAAGAGAATCTTTTCATCCTCTGTGTGTATGATTTTCAGGAGTTTAAAATAATTTTTTCCTAGCAAAGGCCATTGCAGCTTGTTGGCTACAAACAGCCATACTGGTAGGAGAGAAAGCAAGAGCCAGCTTGCTAGCCATGAGAATCTTCATGTCTGCATTAACGTGTGGAGGGGGATTTAATGATTATCTTGTTTACAGATAAATTGGTGTTCTTCACTAGTATTTAAATTATTTAAATAAGATTTCTGTATCTTCAAGTGAAAGGTATTAAATACATTGCTATTAATACCATATTTGCTAACTACTACACCCTTAAGAAAAGTAGATGTTAATCTTAAATTTCACTTTGGTTGAACACTGAGGGGCCCATTAACTGTGGGAATAATGTAGAAAAGTAAAAGCAATAAGAGCTCTCTTGTATCTGTCTCTTCCAGATAAATACCATTAGACAATTCCAGTGCACTGGTAGAACTGCAGACAAATACACAGCTATATACTGTTAAATCATATTCCCTAATCTGTACTAGAAAGTCTGCCTATCTCAGAAAAAGGAGACAGTTACACATAGGTACAGATAACTTCTGTTTTCTGAGGTTATTTTGTGCATAGGTATTTTTTATATGGTAAATATTCTACCTTTCTGTGCTTCATAAAAAATGTCTGATCCTTGCCATTTGTAGTGTCAGCTTAATGTCTACCACAATGTTCTGTTAATATCATCGCTTTTGTCATAGTATGGTCCAAATGCAGTATCAAGTGTGGATGAATCACACCAGGAAAATAATTAAGCATAATGAAAAAATGCAGTTTCATTCAGATGAAACTGTTGAATTCTCAGTTTGCATTTCTGTATGTTCTGATGGTCAGGCTGTTATTCATACTTCCATGCAGTATGAATTCAGTGATACTTGGCTCAGCTCACTTTTTACAGTTTCTGAAAAAAACATGAAGTACCCTGTTACATGGACAGAAGATATCTTTGCTGGTTGAGCTTGAGGGGGAAACTGGGTACAATTATATATTCTTTTAATTATTCATGACTTGGGTCTGAAGTGAATGTGTATACGTTTTTCACTTATTCACTTCATAAAATTCAAAACTAAGCCCAGAAGCAGTTTTATTCTTGGCAGCGTGACAAGTTTCCTTTACTCAACGAACCAGTCAAAGGAATTGTTCCTCAGAGAATTTGTCATCCTCACGTATCCCAGAGAGTTGGGAGGGGAGCTGGCATTCATTACACTCCCCATCACACATATGCCTGTGCACTCCCTCCCTCTCTTTCTTTCTCCTTCTCTCACTGTGACAACAAGCCCATCTCAGAGAACTGTGTTTATGTCTAACATACGGTTTCATTTGTGTAACTGATTTGCCATTTATTAATCTAGAAAGCATTGCCCAGTTCTGGTAAGGACAATGTTATCTGTGCGTATCCTGCTTATTCCGCCTCCTATCCCTGATGCAACACACAGTTTAGAGAAAGGGAATTTGCTGTTTTGTGGAACAACTAGAGCAAAAGCAGCTCAAGAGCCAAAGCTGATGTAAACATACATTAGGAAATTGTTTTGATCTGGCCTATCAGGCTACTGGCAATGCACTATGCTTCCTTGGGAGACATGCAAATTTATGGGACACAACTTGACATGATTAAGGCAATGCATACAGAAGAGGTAATTGCCCTTTGGCAAGAGAATGATGTCAAGAATCAATGATTCTTTACATTCTTGGCAGTGCAGGTAGGATCATGAAATTAGGGGCCTCGTGCAGATTCATTAGAATTTAGGTGTTGAGTTAGGTACTTTTTAAACTATGTTTTTCAAGCTTTTACGGTTGTCCTATTAGTTGTTTGTCTTGTAGGGGAACCTAAGGACAACAGTCAGTTTGTACCCTCCAAAACCTAAATCTGTATCTGCTGGTGATATTTTATGATAGCTTGTTGAGTCTGGAGACAACAACAGAAAAAAAAAAAGAGGAGCTATAATAATGCCACAGGGAGGCATGAGCTTCTGCTACTCACTCACAGCAGTGGGGTTCTTTACTTTGAAATTTAATTACCAGAGACACTGACAGTCTTGTTGACAGACATGTGCTCAGAACTCATCCACATGCCTGAGTGGAGTCAGTATCATCTCACGCCAGGGTTAATGAGAAATTACTGATCACTACCTGGGAATCTGGGGGTAAGAATGGCTGAACTTAAGGTGAAAGGCTCCATATCATATTACTACTCCCCTGAGTCAGCCTAGCAAATAGCTAACTGTAATATCTTAATTAACCCTGTGTTAGAATCAACCTTATTCTCCCTTGCAAGCTGTACACATTGCTAATTACATTAGGTGAGCACACAAGAGCACAAGGGAAGCAAGCGTTAGCACTGTGGTGGAGCAGTTACATTTCCCACCATACTGCATAGCGAGGCAAGTCTGGTGATGCTGGGGTGATGTTGAAATTATACCCTTCAATTTAATGCAAATGCAAGGACAAGGGAAACCCTACTCTTCGTGTGCTGGAGAACATTACTTTTCCAACAAAATAGGCACAACAGACAAAGGAGGCTGTCTTTGTATTCCTTTCCCATTACATTTGGCAAACGAAAAAACTAGTAGGGAGAGCACAAAGTGTGTAGCTCTGTATGAAAGCTGTTCTCTTTCATAAGTCTCCTATACAGAAAGCCTCCGACCAACACATACGTTCTGCTGCTTTGAATGCTCACGAGCCCTAGTGTCAATACAGCCTTGCTGTGCTGGGTGCACAGGGAGAGGAGAGAGAAATGTGGTTGGAGTGTGTTGTATTCTGGCTGTGCACAGCTGGCATATGATTCATCAGGGACTTGTACCATCTGGTACAGATGAGAGTCTATCATGTTACACAGTATCTCTATCAGAAATAGGGACTTGAAAGAACATCACAAAGCTATGATTTGTTTGCTGGTGCAAATTTAACTTTTGAACTACAAACCTCATACGGAGAGGCCAACTACTCAAAAAAAAAATCATATTCTCCATTTTGTCCCGTGCATAGTTGATAAATATTTCATTTTCTAGGTTCTGCTAGTTAGACAAAACTTCCAAAAGTGTGTAATTTCTTGAAGGTTTTTTTAGATCTAATAAAATAAAATCCTGAAGTCCTTTTGAGAACTAAAGTGCTTCAATTTTGTTTTTTCCATCCCTCTCCATCAGTACAGTTTCTTGACATTTCCTCCACTGGTAGCTGTCATGTTATTCTTTAAATTAATTTTTGATTCTCTTTTGCTTTATGTGTTAAATGCAATTTTTTGAGGTAATTCCAAGTTAAGCTTTCTCCGTCAGTACCTGTTCATCTCTTAGCTTTTATTCAGCTAGAATACTTAGACTTTATCCTAGCCATTAATTTTAATTTTTAAACAGTATTTTCTGAAGATTAGCTAAATTAAATCATTTTTGCAATTAGTGCCAAATTAAGCCATAATGGAAGGTAGATAACACCAGAGATGGAGTCTCTGAGATTTTGACAGATGCCCTCATTGGGTTTAATGTTTTGTATAATATCTCCTTAAGTGAGCAAAGAATTTGCCTGGGCAACTTTTCTCCCTCACAACCTAGACTGCTGGCCACATAGAAAAAATAACTTTGATTACAGGGAAAACTAACCCTCCTTTACATTTGTGAATTCTGAGAGAGAGTATTGTTAACCCTGATATATAAAAAAATAAGTTTTGCCATTTTCATGCCTAATCTGTGGCACTTGATAGCTGATGATTGCTGAACCTCCATGTATTGCAACATACAAAGTTTATCACAAAAATAGTAAATTAACTTGATTTCGTAGGGATAGGTGAAGAAAAAAAAAAAAGCCAAATGATCAGTTTAACCAGTGGAAATCGAGGCATAATAATCTCCAGTAGGCAGACTAGTGGAGATAAGGAGGCTGGAAATAGGATAACAAGACCAGTCATCTCAGGATGAATTCCTGGGTCAGCAAGAGTTTGGTCTGAACATACCAAGGCATCTTTCAACTTTGTTATTTAGACTGACTAAAATAAAAGGAAGCAAATAGACTAGTACTTATATTAGGCTTATTTGATATTTAGATACATCTGCGTCCTAAGCGCTTTAATTTGAAGTACCTGATTCTGAGCAACTCTGACCTGTGACTGACCTCAGCTTGACTTTCTCTGATGATTTAATGCTTACTCTTGTCAGGATCCTCAGATGCTTTCATTTTCTAAGATTTTTTTTTTTCCCCTAAGTAAGCAGGTATATGGCTAGTGGTTTATTTTCTCTGGCATCATAAAGCATCACTTAAAAATAAGTGATTGGTTTAAGCCAAAACTTCTTTTTGTGCCTGATCTATCCTACCTAAGTGACAGTTTTAAGTGATATTGTGTTAATTCTGTGATTCAAGAATAGTTGAGGATTTTCTAGAAATGATCTCTGAAGTTTGAGAAGACAAGTAAGCAGTTTCTGCTTGGCTAAAATTACTCATTTTTACTGGTTTTGGATGAGCATTCCTTCTGTACTCTGTAAACATACTTAGGGCTTGGTCATATCCTACTAGCCTGGCAAAATTCTCACAGAATACTAGAACTGCTGAAAAAAAGAGTCCCCAAACTCCAAACATTAGATACTGTCATCACATGTAAACATATAAACTTTAAGATTCTAAAATTAAACAAAGGATATGCACAGGTAAAATTAAAGAACTACAGTCTTTAAGAGCTTCAGCAAACAAACAAGATTTTACCTTTCTGCATGTGTAAGGGCCCCAATTTATGATGCATCTTGGCTGTTGCTGCACTGGCTTGTTGAAGTTACCAAGCCTACCTGCCCCTTTCTGGGAGAGGATACCATGGTATGACACAGGCTGCAGAACAAAAAGATACCTGCTTCTTTTCTACTACAGTTCAGAGTCTGTCTTACCAGCAACTGTTGAAAGCTGTGGCAATTTAAACTAAATTACATTATTAGGTTAATGAGGAAAAGCTCTGCCAAGCTCTACTATGCTGGCTCTACCACGGAATCAGCATCAGAACAAGTGGGCCTGATAACCACTCCTGAATTAAAGATAATGAATCAAATGAAGACTGACATACAGAAAAATCTGTAATTTTTAGTTCTGATTTTTCATGACCTTAGCTAAGGAAGAGCACAATCTAAGGTGTGGTTCCTTGTTATTCCAATTCACAAACTGTAGACTATAAATTCTTCTGAGCAAGGCTATTGTTAAGCTGTTAGTTTTGCACAGTGAGGCTTTATCTGGGGCTATTTAATGTTACTGTAGTAGAAATCAACAATACCAATCAATAGGTTTAGGAATTGGTCATAGAATCATAATGGTTGGAAAGGACCTTCAAGATCATCAAGTCCAACCAATAGCCCTACACTACTCTTATCTTTTTGTTCAGCTATAGCCCAGGTATGAATCTCACAAATGAGGAATACTCTGAAGTCACTGAAACTCCTTTTATACATGTCCTCTATCACATTTAAGCCTTTCAGTTTACTTCGTGTTGAGCTGAATGTGTGAGCTCTGCAATGATGAGATATCTTAGAACAGGGATGTCTCCCTGAAATACTGTTGCCTTGTAAAGTTTGCACCTAAATGCTTCCAGAGACCTAATTATCATTTATGTGTGTCAGTCTGATCTCTCACAGACATACTGTGGATCTCAAGTTCAATAGAAATAGGGGAGATAAGGAATAGAGATACAAGCACAGCATTTTGCAGCCAAGTGGTCACATATGAAATGAAATCAGTCCTATTTGTTAGCTAGAACATTGTAAAGGAGAAGATTTTTCCTGAAAACAGAACTGAAAATCCTTTGCCTCACTGCTATTCATTGTAGGTAAGCAAAAATAGTACAGACTTGGCTAGAAATGGATTTTATTAGATTCATGGTTAAATGTGAAAAGCACCGTCACATAATTTGGGGCATCATAGACTCCTTAAGAAAACAGAAAGGCAGTAAGAGATGTGTCTGTTGTGTTTCACGATCTTCAGTTTATCCCCCAAGCATGCAATAGAATTGAGCAAACCGCAAAAAGCCTTCTGCAATGGAGCAATCTACAATACCGCCCTCAATTTCCAGTGCATTTACTAACTTCTATTACTAAATATGACTCATCAAGATTAAAAAAGAAAATAATTTAGTCAGAGCTGTTGTCAAGTCACTATTTAATGCTACTTTTTGTATTTGCTGTGATAAGCACTAAAATTTGCACACTCCTTGATAAATCATTGTTTAGCAATGTCTAGAGCGTCCAGTAAATGGTTTGAAATTGCCACAATATAATAAATGGTTATTTGATAATGAATGAAATTGTTTGAAAATACTGTTAAAATGTCAAATTTTAACATATAGAACATTAGTCAAAAGGAGTGCAAACATGGAAACCATAGTGACACTATAAATATACCACAACAAATGCATTTATTTGTACAGGGCAAATAGTAGGTGCTATACACAAACCAGTATAAATTGATATATGAAGTTAATTTCAATCTGTAAAAGTAATTGCATTGGTTTAACTTATTTAACTCTCCTTACAATAATATTTATAGCAGAGCAAGAAAGTAAAGAAATAAATGATGATAAATAGATAAAATACATAGGAAATGGGAATTGTTTTCCAGTTTAATTACACTGTCACATAAAATTATCACAGAAATACACTATGGCGACAAGAAGAATATATTACAAACCCATTATGCTATGCAGAGCTGGCTAGCTTTTGTTGTTGTTCCTCCCATAGATAGCTTTTCATCTTTTAACAATCACAAGAAGTTAAACTTGGTAAAAATAAAAAACAACAGTGGTGCAAAAGTAGGCTGTGCCAGTTTCATGCTAACCATCATAAATTGTAGCATTAAGCTGGGAAGCAAGAATGTCATACTTCTCTCTTCAAGTATAAATCTGACCACATAGCAAAATTCCAAGAAAAAATTGCCCACTCAGAATAAATAATTTTCATTCTTTTATTTTCTCAGGCACAAAGCTGTAGACTCTCAGTTTCAAACAGAACTTAACATTTCTTTTCGTGATGAATCATAGAATCATTGTCAGGGTTGGAAGGGACCTTAAAGATCATCTAGTTCCAACCCCCCTGCCATGGGCAGGGACACCTACTGCTACCCCAGGTTGCTCAGAGCCCCATCTAGCCCGGCCTTAAAAACTTCCAACGATGGGGCTTCCACCACCTTTCTGGGCAACCTGTTCTAGTGTCTCACCACCCTCATGGTGAAGAACTTCTCCTAACATCCAGCCTAAACCTATCTTCCTCAAGCTTATGTCCATTGCCCCTAGTCCTATTGCTGCCTGACATCCTAAAAGTCCTTCACCAGCCCTCTTGCAGACCCCCTGCAGATACTGGAAGGCCACAACAAGATCTCTTCAGAGCCTTGTCTTCTCCAGACTGAACAATCCCAACTCTCAGCCTGTCCTCATAGAAGAGGTGCTCCAGCCCTCTGATCATCCTCATGGCCCTCCTCTGGATGCGTTCCAGCATGTCCATATCTTTCTTATACTGGGGGCTCCAGAACTGAATGCAGAACTCCAGGTGGGGTCTCACAAGAGTGGAGTAGAGGGGGAGAATCACCTCCCTTGACCTACTGGCCATGCTTCTCTTGATGCAGCCCAGGACACGCTTGACTTTCTGGGCTGCAAGTGTGCGCTGGTGACTCATGTTGACCTTCTCATCCACCAGCACCCCAAGTCCTTTTCCTCAGGGCTGCTCTAAAGCCAGTCACTGCCCAGCCTATATTGGTGCTTGGGATTGCCCTGACCCAGATGCAGGACCTTGTGTTTGGTCCCTCTGGCGTATCAACTGCACCACACAGCTTGGTGTTGTCGGCAAACTTGCTGAAGATGCGCTCGATGCCACTGTCCATGTCGCTGATAAAGATGTTAAACAAGACTTGTCCCAGGGCTGATCCTTGAAGGACTCCACTTGTCACTGACCTCCACTTGGACATAGACCCATTGACAGCCACTCTCTGCCTGCAGCCTTCAAGCCAGTTTTTATCCACCAAGTGGTCCATCCATCAAAACTCATATTTCACCAGCTTGGAGACCAGGATGTCATGCGGGACAGTGTCAAAGGCTTTGCTCAGGTCCAGGT
This sequence comes from Bucco capensis, assembly GCA_013396975.1. Taxonomy (NCBI): domain Eukaryota; kingdom Metazoa; phylum Chordata; class Aves; order Piciformes; family Bucconidae; genus Bucco; species Bucco capensis. The sequence continues at coordinate 478,443 of VWZO01016436.1, read as the reverse complement.
AAATGATGTCAGTTGCTGCTCCCTTGTCCACTGATGTTGTAACCTTTTCATAGAAGGCCATCAGATTAGTCAGGCATGATTTGCCCTTGGTGAAGCCATGTTGATTGTATCCAATCACCTCTTCATCATTCTTTTGCCCCAGCAGTGCCTCCGGGAGAATCTGTTCCATGATCTTCTCAGGCACAGAGGTGAGATTGACTAGCCTATAGTTTCCCAGATCTTCCTTCTTCCCCTTTTTGAAAATGGGGGTTATGTTTTCCCTTTTCCGGTCAGTGGGGACTTCACTGGACTGCCATGACTTTTCAAATATAATAGAGAGCATTACTGTGTATATTTGTATCCTTCTGCTTTATACAAAATGGCAATCTCACCAGAGACAGAAAATGCATGCATTTCTGTGAAGAAGACTTGATTTTTCGTCTTTATTTTTTTTCAGGACAGTTGAAGCTTAGTTTGCTTGAAAATAGTTATCTGCTTAGAACATAAGTAAGGAACACTATAATGCTGCAGTTAGCACTAATAATATGGTTGCATTATTTTGACCTCTCAATTATATCATAAATCTTGATATGCTTTTAAATTTGCAACTTTCAAAGCTGTGTAATTAAGAAGTTGGTGTTTTACTTAATTAAAAAAAAGTACTGTTTAGGGTTCCAGTAAAAAACACAAAAATAAGATTTGTTAGAGACTTCAAATTGAGAGGGAAAATTATACTATAGATATCATTAATTTTTTAAGATCTTATTTTTAAATCTGCTTTACAAACCTTTAGCATCTGATTGATGAGATTTGATCAATGAGGATAAGCAATACTCTGAGTAGAAGGGAAATTTCTGGAATATGAAATACCTGTGAAGCAAATACTATGTACAAACTGAAACCCCCAAAGATACATCACCTTCCTGTGCTAGATGACATTTAGCTCATCAAAGAGATTCCTAGTACTTGTCATACTTGTATAAATTAAATCAATGGACTTGCTCCAAAACTTTATTCCAGCTCTTTAAAATTATGTGTATGCTGCAAGAATGATTTTTTTAAAGCTGTCTGTTGCTATAAAAGGATGGCTGTAACTAAAGTAAGCTATCATTAGACTTTGGAAGGAATCATTTATTATACTCCAAAGTGGCCTGTTATTTACAGTTCTTATTAAAAACATTGAACGTGAAATGCATTCAAATTTCACCAAAGTTGTATACTGTTAACCTGGCTTCTAACAGTAGCAAATAATGTTTTGACTCACAGGAATGATTTACGGTCTTTATAGTACCACATGAGCATTTCAAAAGGACAAAAATTGAAAACATCATCTGAATGTTTATGCAAATCAGAGACAAGCACTTTAATTCTTTTTTATATATATATATATATATCTACACACACCAGATATCCACCATGAAATATTTTCAGAACTTGAGATGCAAAACACAAGAGTCATAACTATCTCTCATTACAGATCTTGAGAATTAACTTATATAATTGTTGGAGTTTAGAGACTATCATTATAAAGAAATATAAAGAGATATGCAAAATAAGTACACCTTCTCCTAAGGAACGTTTCTTTTAGGTTTTGTCTTTTATAAATTATGCCACTATAATTTTTGCTTGGACAGCTGTGTTTAAACAAATGCAAAATGAAACTGCTAGAATCAAATCTCATCAGTTTTCAGCAAGAACCACAAACTTGGCTTTAATTTAGAGGTTCTCTGAGATTTGCATTGTTGTAAACATATCATGCGACAGTAAAAATAATACCCTTTCAAGGGGAATAAAGAAAGAAAGCTAAGTGATACTGAGTTATTAAAGGACAGCTTAGAACTGAGTGATGCCACGAATTGCTCATTTCATCCTGTTAAAGTCATTTAAAATCTTTGAAATTTTATCTATGAAAGGAGAAGGAAATTCAAAATCTTTGCATCAATGCTTTCAGGCTTAAGACTGATGCACACTTTTACACACCTTTTCAGGATGAAGTACTGTTCAAGGTAACAATAAATAATAATTAACATAAGTATCACAGTAATAAACAAGTAACTGTTACAAAACACACACACACCAGGTAGAAAGAGAACAAATTACGTCCATCAGACTGAGTTGTTATAATTTTGTTTCATGCAGGACAGCAATTACCATCAAAACTGTGCAGAAATACTCCACAATATCCTAAATTCAGAGTCATCCTGTAGGGTCATTTTGCACTTCACTCCTCCTTAATTATGGAGGAACTTCTTGATTCTAAAGCAATCCCTCCATGCTGTCATTGAAGCAGAATGTGGAATTCCTGTATGATTTTCCAGCATGTACCAGAAGTTGTACTCAAGTCTCCAGAGTTGTCTGTCCTGGACTTGAAGTGTTTTTACCAAACCTAAAAGAAAGTAAAAAAGCCAAATAAGTCAGAACATCTGTCAGTTAGCGTGTTGTAAAACTGAGGGGGTTTTGCTACTGTTGCCTACTAATAATTTGGGACATCTGTTTGATAAATAGTCCCATACAAAGGCCTCAACTCAGTGTAATATATAAGTAATCCATATAGAAGTGGAAGGGTCAACTCCACAGTTTAATCTCATTTGCTGTGAGTACCTTGCTGTAACAATGCCACCACAGTGATGTGAATTTACATGTGATGTTGTGAAACCTGCACAGGTTATGTCAATTGTGTCACAGCTAAGCATTTCCAGTCTTCATTTTCTGTAAAGTCTATGCTTCGCTTTGGAAGCATACTGTGCTTATCATACTGTGCCTATCATACTGTCTTCTTTCTTGTCAACTCTGCATTGATTAAGACACAGATGAGCCATATGCTAGAAAACTAAGCTGTTAAATGGATTTGGGGGAAGTTCAGCTGCAAGGAATTTTATGAGTGCCAGCACAGACTTTTCCTTTGAACTGCAATAGCCATTAATATGGATTATTCCTGTAGGTCCTGTATATGGAGAATTCAGTCCGCTTTAAAGATTCAGCAGCAAAATATGAACATAATTATTTCCCAGCCAGATAAATGAGTCACTTTAGTGGAGACATTTTGATCATAAGACTTAGTCAAATTGCAGAAAAAATTAAATATTTCCATCCCTGTCTGCTTGAAACTTTTACCATTATATAAATATATACATACACATACATTTACATACTATAAACATACAAAATCTTACTAATTTTGACAGCTTGGCTAGGTCATGTTATTTGACTAGCAAAGCTGCAAACAGGTTCCTAAAAAAAAGGATAATCCAGTTTCATTGCTAAAATCTAAAGTGAATTTTGTGTTTCCTACTATTTGTGAATAACTGCTATCTAAAAATATTAATTTATGAGTATTATTGAGCAGGTGACCATTAAGTGCTTAAGAGGAACTAGCAATTAGTGTATGTAAATCAACTAAGACAGCAGCATTTCAATTGCTATTTTGCATAGAGCAGTAGTTAATTTGTAGGAATACATGTTTCCAGCCCAGATTTTAAAAAGTCACGTTTTCCACTGCAGAAAACCTAAATACCTATAATATTTGTTGTGCATTTTATGATTATTCTTAATGCCCTTGCAAACACATGTAATAAAATGCTAACAATCCATCATCCATTACTTAATTATGTTTATCTAGACGGATAAAGTTGAGGTGGGGAAAGCCTGTGGTAAAAAAATATTGTTTCCCATTTGGCAAACACAGACTAAATTTACAGCTTAATTATTCCTTGTAGTGCTGTAGAGAGATTTTCCTGTTAATCACACTGAGGTCCACAGTTGATTTAAAAAAAAAAAAAAGAAAAAGAAAAAAAAGTTGTGGAAATTATTTTTTTTTTTTGTAGTGAGGTTTAAAAGTATGTAGACTCCCAATTGAATCAGCTTCCCCTCCAGCAGGGGTTTTAAATGTTTGTGAGGCTTCATCAGGAACTACACAGGGAGCTTTTCTGACAGTGATGAAACACCTTCTGTAAGGCAAGACAAATACCACAGAAAATAATGTTACAGTTGCCTTCAGAAACTTTGCCTACGGAAAATATCAGAATAATTCATCTTAATTAATAAAAATACCTCTATGTTTCAGCAGCCAAGTGCAAGAAAAATAGAGGTCAGTTGAGGAAACATTTATTCATGAGAGTATCCTACTAAATTCCAAAAGATCAGTTGTGTGCACAATGATACCCATGTGATTAAAGACTGCAGTTTATCTCTAGATGTGTTTCTCAATGTGCCATGAGATTTTTTTTAATTGGACATCTTAAATAGTATTTTTTTCAAATCCAAATCTGTGCCAATAACAAAACCACTGCATTAAAAGCAAAATCAGAAATGGTCTTTTGTAACACACTTGACTCTTCTTGCAAAGAGAGCCTAGGAAGTGCTTACTGAGAAGCATCATCATCCAATCTTCATAGTATCTACAGATGACATCTTAGAAAACCTGTTTGAAAAGTGCTGAACATGCCCAGAATATTAGAGTTGAATTTCACTGAATGAAAATTAGCTATTGGGGGAAAAAAAAAAATCCTCTTGTAGTGAATATAGACTAGTTAATACTAGTTACCAGACTACTGAGAATATTGTTTCAATATCTTGATATCTATGAGAAAACATTTGCTCTTATCACACTACAGAATACAGTAACACCATAAATAAAATCCATCGAGAAATTTCTGGAAGAAAAGGTTGTCCTGCATTTATGGAGTCAAACTACTGTTGTATACGTTATTTTAATCGCCATTAAAATAAAAACCCAAGCAAACAAAGGAATTTCCTTTAATAAAAATACCAGACTCCACAATTATACAATTAGTTTGGGGGTTCCAAAACTGTTCAGTGTTTTCCTGACTTCTCTCCAGGCCCAAGGAAAAGTGCTAGGCTAGGCTAGTATGGACTTTGGGCCAATCTGTCAAAAGTTCAGACAGCCTGAGCTTTCAGAGTGAAACCACAAACCTCAAATCCTTCAACAGGCTATTTCAAATGCCAGTGGTCCAGATGCAGATGTTGAGGTGCAGCCAGGAAGTAAGGATCTCAGATGACAATTCATAATCAGTGCTTCCACAAATTTTAAAGGTATGAAGCACATTTAAAAATGTTCTCCAACAGTTCAGTTTGTTCTCAATGGAGAGTTAAAAGAAGGACACCAGCTTGGATTAGTAGGCCCATAATATTTGTAGTATTATCTGCAGCCACATGATAGTCTCTCTTCTGACTCACAGGTTAAGTCTGGCATGAAGCTTCTATTCAGATCAAGATGCTCACAGGAATCCAAGCTACTGAGAAAGGTAAATGTTTGATGTTCTGGATCTGGTGGTGTAGTGCACGTTTTTATTGTGGTTTAGGATAGGACTATCTGCATAGAGCTAGGAGTTCATCAAGTGTTCCAAGTATCATTAGGTTTATCAGGTGATAATCTGTAATACTGTATGCCAGGATTGTCTTCACATAAGAAATTTTGGTGAGACAGCTAAAGCTGGATTCAATGCTTGTATTGTACAAGTCTCCTGTATGAATTTATTGTGTGAGTGCCTTGTAGCAAATATGATATGACTTGTACTCAGTTCTGAAGAAATTCATGATTCTTGAAGAATTTTTTCCAGGAACTGAAGTCCTTCACATTCAAAGGTGCAATTTAGCTATTTTAAAGGGCTGTATTGGAAGAGAGAGCAGCCTGTAAGTGAAAAGTGGCAGGGAATTCTGAGGTGTCTTTACCTTTTAATTTGATTCATATGTTCCTGTGAGGAGGGTGTGTGAACAGAAAATAGTTTACAGTGGTGTTTATAAGCTGGAATTTTGAATTTTCAACTTGCCAAGGCTCTACACTAATGACAATGTAATTGGTCACTTCAGGTAGTGATAAATTTAGATTCAAGGCTGGGGGGAATCATCTGCATTTGAGTGATTTGAACAAAACCTAACAGAGAAAAAATGCCCCATCACTGTTGATGGAATTCATATTCTATCAAAACTGCAGTCACATCCTATTCCATTGAGATTAACTTTACCTGCTGAATGTTGGGAAATTTATTTCAGTGGCCTATGACCACCATATATCAGCATCCGACCCCTATCTATATAAAACAATAAGCATGATCTTAAGGCTGTCTTAAAGGCTGTTTGAGAGATGTATATTTACTGACATATAACCTGACTAAAGCCAAACATCATTACCCCTGTGACTGATTGGAGGGCAGCCATAACTTAACAGTTTTATTTCGCTTCTACAGCTGAGCTCCTTGACCATGCTAGCTGAGCTGACATGGCATTTCAAGTCTTTTTACCAGCTCAATGGTTCTCTTATTTAAAAAAAAAAAAAAAAAAAAGAGGGGGGGGTTGGGGAATGGCAGCACTGGAGAAGAAAAAGCAAAGGCACCTCTTCATTCAGTCTCTCCATCTTGATTACTGCTGATGGGCTATCAATAATTTCAACTTGGTTAAGCAGCTGGCTGAAGGTTACATAAATTGTGCCTGATTGTTTGCATGATCATACCTGAATTTAAGAATTTCAATTTGAAACGGATTTATTTTTGGCTGCTCCTTGGGAAGTTCTTACAGAGCCAAAGATATGCTAGAAAGGAATTTCTTTTTGAGAAGATCCACAAGAACAAAATTAAAGTCAATAGGGCAAAGCAACCACGATTTGAAATTTATGAAAGGATAGTAAGGGTTTCATATATGTATGTACACATGCATACACCAATTTAGATGAGGACAGGAACAGAGGTCATCAGTAACCCTCCAGTCAGAAGGATTTTGCCTAACTGCTTTAATAGTTTGTTAAAATCTAAGAAGAGATATACACTGATTCATGAACGAATCATGATTTCAAAAGAAAATAAAATGGGTCATGCCATTTTGCCAGCAAGGTGTTCAATTATCTTGCACACTACTATTTTGACACGCAGAGAATTATTTACAGCATGCACAACTACCTATCTGTCTCAGCCAGTGTGTGTACTAAGGGGCTGTTAATAACGCATTCTGTGGACTCAACTCAGCATTCCTCTTACTTGCATCAGCTTTATTGTTTAAGTATTTAGTTCTTGGGAGTTTTGTTTCAGTACAAGAAACTCTAAGCTCAATATGAATCAAATACATGTGTTTTCCCTTTTAGCTGTAGTAGAGTGATCTTGGAACAAAGACACTCCTCATTACTGAGACACAAGGAAAACGCACACTGAAATTTGTCTAAAATAATCAGAATAGTTAGTGACTTAAATAGCAGGTGGTGTCCTGTTAAAGGAGGAAGAGAATTATGATTATGTTTTGAAGACTCATACAGCTGCTCTGCCTCATACAGGTTTAAGTGTACAGTCTACTTTTACACAGCAGTTGATTTTTCATAAACAGATTACCTTCATTTTCAGTAGTTTGCTACTGAAAGGCACTGAACTAGTTTAGAGAGAGAAGTCAGATTCAGGTCACAAATCTTGAGTGCAAGAGCATGCACATCTACAGTTCCCACATAGAGCAAGTGCCTTGACTTGCTTCCTTCAGTTTTCACTGTTTGACACAGAATTCCTAACACCTACAAATAAAACATCTGAAGTTTGAGAAAAATTGAGCAACAATACAAATACATGAAAGGGTGGGAAAAGCAGATTCGGGAAATTCTTTAGAGATTATAAAGACAAAGCTGGATAAAGCCCTGAGTCACCTGGTCCAATCTCACAGCTGACCCTACTTCAATTATGAGGTTGGACTACAGACCCCAGAAAGTCATTCCAACCTGAGTTATCCTATGACAGCATGACTCCAAATTGTTGTTCAGACAGAAACCATAAGCCTGTTAAGGCTCTAAGTAAAAGCCCCAAACACGAGGAGCCATCCATGCTCTGGAGCACTGCTGTTAAATGTTCCAAGGAAATGAACAGTCTCTTGTGGAATAGACTCTATACGTTTGGCATTTTGGCTGTATTCTTAAAATACCTTATTAATACAGAAGTAACTGTATTATGTTGTAGCATGGTGCACAGTGTAATTGCAAAGAACACCCAGTTCAGTCCTTCGAATAGTATCCTTGGGAAGGTTATTCTCAGTTTCATACTTTCAAACAATCAAATATCAAAATATTTTCACTACTCTGAACTACCATTTCTAACTGTACAAATAGCAGCATGGCTACATATGCAGCTAAGTGTTCTGTGCTTACTCATTGAAGTCCAGAATTACATCGTTTCTGCAATTTGATTTTCCTTAGGGCAAGAGAACAAAGATAAAATGAGATTCAGCCTTCCCTGTAAGCTTTACTCGGGGCTTCTCAATCTACAGGTCTAGATTGCTTGCCTCACTTTTTATCTAAAGGGCAGCATCCACCCGTCATACCAGAGGAGCCTGGAGTTACACGCTCCTGTAAGATGGTCTTGGACTTAAAGTAAGAGTTCTTGCAGACATAATAGCATGATCTCCAGACTGCTACCAGTTAAGAATTTTTCTTCACCCACTGATATGCAATACATGGCAATTCTCCACAGATACTACATCTTACTTAAAAGCCTTGTTGACAGTCATTCAGCAACGCATGACAATTCTTGACAACTCATGCCTTTGCCCTCTCCCTGTTATAGAAACTAGAAGAGACAGAACCTGTCACCAATGTGCAAAAGGCCATGCAAATGCCACCAGAATTGAGATGCACATTACATCCACAATAGCATTTCATAGCATAGCTTCCCCCTCAGCTTAACTTTTTTGTAGACTCCTGTTTCCCCATCCAAATCCTACATAACAAACAACCTTAGGGACTGCCAACTACACAGCTGGAGTGTGTTTCAGCAGTTTTAAGACAAGGACACTTCTTCACCCCTGTGCCTTTCCCTTGCACTTCTGGGAGCTTTAAGAAAGAGAAGGTGGAGGGTGTCCCTCTTCGAAAAGCTGCACCAGTTAAATAGAAGTCTCCAAGTATTCATCTTATTCCTCCTTTCATAAAAAGCATGACATGGATATCTTCATTCAAATTAATTCTGGTGAGTTACAATCATATAGTACAGCCCCCTCGCATCACACAGACATCTTCAGCTAGATCAGGTTGCTCAGAGCCTCATCCAACCTAGCCTGGAATGTTTCCATGGAGGGAGCTTCTACCACATCTCTGGGCAACATGTGCCAGTGTTTCACTAACCACATTATAAAATGTTTTTCCTTATATCTAGTCTGAATCTACCCTCTTTTAGTTTAAAACCATTATCCCTTGTCCTGTGGGCTAATAAACTTTTTACTGTGAAAAAAAAAATCCTCTGCTAAATGAATTCCTAACTTCAGTCTAAAACTGCTAGTTGGTTCATCAGCCAATGTCATTAATATATGTCAGTAGTTTAGAAAATACTGTCCTAATAAAACAGTAGGCAGTGATCAGCTATTAATATAACTTGGCAACTTGGCAAAGGCCATGCAAGTTGCTCATCAACTCACATATTTTCACAAGTCACAGATCCATAGCAGCAATTTCTGCACAAAAATATGGATCGTTTTATGAAACATTTTATGGAAGCAAAAAGTACACAGTATTATGTTTTATTAACAAACTCTTGACCTTACCCATTTCAGTGTCCATATTCAACATGTTACTGTTCAGCTAACCCCAGAGCTGGCCTCATTCCTTCTCTAAGTCCAGTGGGCTCGTTTCAGGAATGATTGAAGCAGAAGGACACTCAAATAACCAAAAATTTGGAATGTGAACTGGATGTATCATCAACTGCCTTTGCCATTAAAGAAAAAAAAAAAAGTGTTGTCACAGTCAAAGTTTCCTAAAAACACAGCTTTGAGTTCTCATTTTTTTCCAGAGCTTCTGCAGAAGCATCAGGTATAATTTTTTAAAGAAGCTTTTACAGAAAAAAATATTAAAAACCAAATATCAGAGTATCATGGCAGCTCCATACTGACTAAGCAAAAATTCACTGTACATGTTTTGTAGGGATGTTGGAGTTTCTGTCAGTTTATGACATTGTGTGTGTTTAAATATATATATATATATCTACACAGAACATAAATGTATAAATACAGACACACAGGATGGAAATATCAGTATTATCCCAGGTAAGCTGTGTAAATTAGTGCATGACAGGAAAACCTACCACCTCCAAAAGACAGAGACTTGCAAAAGAAACCACTACTGAACAGCAGAACACAAAGGGAACACCTCAGCACACTTGCATGGCTTATTTGGGTTTGGGTTCTTTTTCCTCTAAACCCTTTGGGAAAGGGTGCTATGGTGGATTCATGGGTTTCTGGACAACCTCTGTCTTGAACTTTCTTACACTGTATTACACACTGACTTGTTTTCTTTCATGAAATCTTGATGATCTTCTGGAGGCAGAGAGATTAGATTAGAAAAAATATTCCTCTAAGATGTTGCCCACTTTGAAATTAAATTCTATAGCATGATTGCTTTCAAAATTCTTAATTCATAAGAATTTTACTGAGGTGACCCCACAATTTTAATTTTAGCTTTTTTTTTTAATATTATGTTTAAAAGCTATTTAGTGATATAACCTATTGATACAGCTATAGACAGTTACTCTTTTCTGGCTGAATGCTGTCTCTCTGGGTGTGGACACCAGATGAAAAGTTGTATAAGTTATTAGCAAGGAAAAAAAAAAGCAACACATTGAATATTTTTCTTTCTTCCCCTGCCCAGAGGTCCTTTGCTAGGGAAGGTGCTCTGATTCTTGCATATCTCAAAATGGGCAATGCATCCTGCAAAATCTCTACATGTAAAGAAAACTGCTAACCCAGGAGGTGTAAATCAGATTTATTGCAAGAAAGAAGAAATACTGTTTCTTCGTCATATTGAATTTTTCTTTAACAGTCTCGCAGCTGTCAGTTTGATGATGTCTGCTTGATACTGCACTCACTTAACTGGGGATAATTCCTATTCCAATCTACATCTGTTAATCTGATGATAGACTCTAGCTCCTTATGCAACAAATTTGGGGACCAGAATTTATCCATCATTAGGTTTCATTCCACTGAAAAGTAAATTAAGGTGGATTTGTAATGTCTTTGTTTATCAAAAAAATTTAAATATATTAAAAGAACTTGAAAGCAGATATAATTTAAGGGAGAAGGACATTATATAAACAGCAGCAGATCTCATCCAGAATATGTCACATAAACACCATACTATCAAACAAGAAATGTAAATTATCATACATACTCTATAACTGAAAAGTGTATTATACATTAGTGAAGTCACCCATTTATCTAATCATAATCAGTTCCAATAAAATCTCATTTAGGAAAGTTGAATGTAGTTCAGGGTGGATGGTTATGAGGATATCAGTCATGTGAGTATGCACTGAAACAGTTTTGAAAGATAGTTCTTATACATAGAAATCCAATTATCATGCACCTCCTGTGACAGAAACTTACACAGATAGGGGCTAGAACTGTGGCATTCCGAACTAGGGAAGAAGTAGTGCAAGCACATGAAATAACTCTCAAAGAATGTTTTAAGGAAATTTTTACTGAGACAAGATTTTACATTAGCAAGAAGTTGCTACAAGAATTACTTGGTGTTTAATGCTAATAACACGTCAAAAGCATAGGAAAAGTCCTGAGATGTCATTTGAAGGTTCTGATGATGCGCAAATTGGATCTAAACCTCCCACGCTCCCATTCAACCTTTCAGTAGAAGAAATTCTTTTTGACAAAACATATGCAAGTCTGTTATAAAAGGAAGTAAAGTGCAACCATTTTCTACCCTTCTACTGCAGCATTTTAGATAAAATAGCCTCCAGACATGAACAATAAGTGGTTTTGTTGAGCTTATTGACATAAGACATGAAACAGACTCATTTTGTCATTCATACAGAACACCATTCCACATGAATTGCAAGGAACATTTGCTATCTTGGTTTCAAAATAAATGCCAGTGACTTAATCCAAGAGTAAGGTAATATGAATAAAATGTATATTATGACCACAGTTGAAAAAGGAGTTCATGACAAATACTTAATTTGGTACCATTAGCCTCTTCTGAAATTTTCATTAATAGTTTTTTTTCTTCTGTTCCTCCATTTATTGTGCACAGCTGCTCACCTAATCACTTGCATAAACTTATCTTAACCTATGGATTATTTATTATACATCTATCACTCTTCCAATAGTGATAACCTAAGTTATATGATTTTCTTTCTTCTACATGTTGCAAAATTTAAACTTTCTATTGGGCTAGTCCTTGCTCCATTGTGAACACTCATGTCCATACATCCTGATGGCAAAATTTACATGCATAGGTACTTGAATCGGTTTTGAATCCGTGGAGAACAACAACTCAAACATCTAAATGGTCTTGACCAAAAGGGGGTACAAGAAATGAGAAAACATAAGCTTGACAAAAAGAATACCCATATATTGTCTTTTTTTGGTACTTACTAAGCTCCAGGTATAATTCTCCATCAAATACTGCAATTCCACTTTATTTCTTATGTCTAAAGAGATTGAGAGGTGATAAGGTGCAGGAGGAATGAATGTTACACTCAATATTCTGTACCTAGGATTTAGTTCCCTTCTCTGACTGTCCCAACAGCTTTATGAGATCTTCGTCTTTATCTCAGCCTATTAAAACACTATTATTAATATAGTGGTGTGAGAAACAACTCTTGTAACAATATTCTGAAAACCCACTGTTTAATATTTTTATCTTGATTCTGGAAGATTCAGCTTGGCAAAGGGTATGAAAGACCTCACTTAATATCTGGGGATATTGATCACTGAGAACTCCATTACCCTCACATTCCCTAGAGCACATCTCTTTGCAATTGCAGCAGAATGTGTGAAATTTAAAATGTTTCATTTTAAAAAAATAACTGTACCGTAGAAAAACTTTCTGTGAATTTACACAGAAAGCTAAAACCTTCTTCCTGTTCTCCTTCCCAGATTCACTTAAACCAGCGGTGAACAACTTTGAAATATGCTGGGCTTTAGCCAGCAGTTTAAATGAGTATATGTGATTTAGTTCATATTTCCAGAGCTCTTTATTAAATACCTCCCAGTTCCATCTTGCCTAATATTTGATCCAGCAAGTTTAATGACCAATCCTTCATTAAACATTACAAGCTTTTTAAGACCTTGGCAGTGCTGCATTTCATTCAATAACCTAGTATTGCTACAAAGTCAACACTGAGTGCCAAGCTAATCCCTCGTGTCCACTAATTATGTCCAGTGCTGCAGCTTCTTGGGTGAGCCTGAATCACTGGGGAAGTGTAGGATTTCCAGGCCAATGGATTCAGCACTCCAGCCATATCTCATGTCTTGACACTAGATGTCAGCGAAGGGTAATTGTTGTCTCAATTTAGAGGCCAGCCCAGGTAGCTACTGGCAACCTCTGTTAATGTTTTATAGCAAAGGTGAAGTATAGCTTAATACAAGCATCTGACATATATTACAATAAAAAAGGATATAGTTGTCTAGTGTTTTTAAAGTCAGTCGTAAAAGATGAATAATGATGCAGTTTAAAGCTAAAAGACAGCTGCCAAGCTGAATGGCTATGATGGATGTCTAAACACCCAGTGTAGAGAAAACCTGTTCCCCAGAGACCACCATCCAAAAAATTAATTACTACGATTCAGCATCTTTAAATGTGCCACTTAATATACTGCCACCATAATTAAATTTCCAGCCCTGTGACCTTGAGACCATTTCCTGAGATAATAAATGAGATCAAGGTTTAATCGATGCAGATGCAAGTAGAAACTGTCCAAGGAAGCACAAAACCATCACAGTGTAGTCAAGGTCAGGAAACAAAAACCAAGTGAGGCTGCGAATCAACACTAATTGCTTTCTTATGATAAAAGATGTTTATTTTAATTTGCTTTATTTGCAAACAACAGTTCCATTGCATACTCTCTGACAGCAGCTTTTAAACTCTAGCCACAGATTAAGTCAGTAGAGGGCATATTTGCCTCCTTGTAGATAGCACTTCTTGTAACAAATAAAGTCATATTCAGTAGCACACTAAGATCTGATAACCAAGCTCATCACACATCAAACAATACAAAGACAAGGAACAACTGACTGCTTCAGGTATGCTGCTTCCTCTCTAATGCAAGAAACCAAACAAAAATGAGAGACGCTGAGTAGAGATAGAGAGATGTGAAAGCTATTTTATGTCCTTTTGAAGTCTGAGTGACACAAAGGGTATGGTTTGACTTTCACTATTGGACTTTACTAAGTACTAAATCAGACAACACACACATATATATATATAGAGAGAGAGAGTATCTAATAAATGTCTAAATATATAATACTACCCAGTAGAGGACCTATTATTTTATCAGAAGTAAATATTAATAGGATTGTCATGCACTTAATAAGTCGAAGTGAAAGAGTCTCTGCTGCTAAGTCAAATCTCCTTAATCATACACTGTTAGAGAAATTAAAACTAGGCAGGGGGACCATATGCTTAAAAAATAAGATTTTGTAACTTTGAGACCAGCCTTGTGTAGAGGTAGGCTTTATTTCATTCCAAGAAACATGGAGGGGATAAAACCCCCATGTATTGTAACACCTCAGTACTTTAAAAATCATAGAAGCCATCAGTAAGAGGAAAGAAGAGATGAAACTGTGAAACAGTGTAGACAATAGATCTTTAAATAATGTACTTGGATGTATTGTTTTGTAAAATAGGTATTAAACAACTATTTCTGTCAATCCTATCAACATAAAGTAGATTAAGTTATGAATCATAAATTCCAAGGTTAAAGTGAAACCGATAGAAATAATATTTATATCTCAAGCAAATCAAGGGGGTTGGGGTGATATACAGAACCCCAGTAGCGTCAAAACCAAAGACTGTAGAGACCTCTGAAATCACTCCACAAAAATTTGTACTAAAACCAAAAGAGGACGAAACAGAACAGTCCACTAACCACTTCTGAGTACAAAAGAGCTCAAAAGACAGGTCAGTGGAGGAAAATAACATATAAGCTGTTGCAATGCAATGTTAACATCACTGAAACTTTCCAGAAATAACTATCATGGGGACATGTTTCCAGAGCATGAGTCACAGCACTGTGCCATATACATATTGAACATTAATGTTAATCCTGCAAGTGTGGATGTGCATGTGTAAAACCTCAAGACACATTAAGCATGATTAAGATAATTACTTCCTGGTAAAAAAAACTACCAACTACCCTTGAGAAAGGGAAAGTTTTGGTAAAACAGCTGTCACGTCTACAAAATGATGCAACAAAATCACCTTGAGGGCTCATTCAACTATAACTCTGAAAGACAGGTAGTAGCACTTTGGAAAACCAACCAACCAATCAAAACCCCCAGATATTAACTGTCTCAGAACAAAGTCATCTGGTGGATGGAGATAAACAGCAGAATTTTCCTTGATTTAAGCTGAGACAATACTATACAGGAAATTAAACACAATATTTGTTGAATCTTGTAATTGATCTGCCTTCAGTCTAATGCAGTTAAAATTGGATGAACAAAAATCTATTCAACTTAACACTTTCAAAATTTCCATGGACTTTTGGCTGTATTCTTGTGTTTCTAGGTAAGCTGGAAAACCTGCTCTACCTGACATGAAACTTTTCCTCCTGTCATTCTGTATGTACCAGTAAGACCTTTAGGGAATGAAAGTAAGGGGAACAAAGCCTTGTCTCTTATCTGACATGCTAGTGCTCTTCTAACACCTTTCTCAAGAAGTCTTATTGCATGACAAATGCTACAGACTACCAATACTGATAGTTCCCATCTTTTCTTATTGAAAGATCCATTCAGATGCATCAAGACAACCTGAAGGCTACTTCTGATAAGAACAATGGGCAGTTTCAAAGGAGAACAGGCAACATTTCAATCACAAACTTTTATTTCACATTTTTAGCCTAATTTGGTCTCTTTGTGATAAACAAGATGTTTTACATATGCCTAGTAGGAATAATTGATAGTTCATGCTTCTGTGTGTTATACTTGTTAAAATATTTGCATTTAAAAGCAAAGTTGGACTTCTAGCTCAAGGCTAAGTATGTGTCTTTCCTAAGGAGTCTCAACTAGAAGAAGCATTTTGAATTATAATTGTCTTCCAAATCTCAAATTAAGAGAGACAGAACACAGTTAACCCTTCACTTAGATCACTTATCCATGGAAAAACCAATTGTGATTTAGGAAAGTTGAGCAGAGACCTAGCAGATAGGCTGGAGTCACTTGACTCCTATATTTTCATTCAGTACAATTAGACATGAGTAAAGATTGCTTACACTGTCAAGGGTTGGAAGATCAGTCCTCAGGTAATTACAGCATTAGAACACATGTACTTTATGAGGAGATCAATTTTACACATAACAGCTTTATAGCTTGCTTCAGAAAAGCAAATTACTTGAAACTTTGCAGAAAACAGTAATAGATAATGAAAGAAGATGTCCTGTGTTCAAAACACTTGCTGAACTCCTCAAACAAGCATTACATACCCTAAAAAAAAGTGCTATATAGGAAGCTTCCTGTATGGGACTTATGGGACTTTACAACATATGGGCTACAAAAATATGACATACAGAGATGCAAATCAAGTGTTTTTAACTGAGGTAGCTGTAAGAAAGATTATAACATTAGAAGGCCAACATTTTCAAAGGCAACTTACTACTTTTCTATGTCTCTCTGTGGTGATGTACACATAGAAACATCAAGACTTCTTAAGAGGCTGAGGAGACAGCAACAACCAGAGTTCTTCTGCTTGCAGACTCTTCTCAAATACTTAGAGCTAAGCACCACAAAACAGTAGTGTAAATTTATTAGTTGCTTTTCAACACACAACTAATTGTTGTTTTCATTTGAGCTTCTTGATAGCAATGAATGAACATGTGAAATATCAGAATAAATGCACAACTTCACTCAATTTACATAGGTTTTAAAATCTGTTATAATGGCTATGCTCATTGTAGATAAAGTCACCTCTCTTTTTAAAAGCCTTCATTTTAAGTATGCATATATGGGCATGTGGGACAGAAGATGACTCACTCTATGTTTTTAAACTGTTGAGAAAGCTGTACAGTGAGCATGACTTGCCATCCCAGGTCACTGATAGCCAGCTCCATTCCAGCACAGCAGCATTTGCTTGTGCTGAGTTGATCTTGGCTGGCTGTCAGGTGCCCACCAAAGCCTCCTTCTCATTTCCCCTTCCCCTGCTCCAGCATGGGTCCTCAGGTGAACAGGGGAGAGAAATAGAACAAAAAGCTCATGGGTTGAGAAGACAGGGACAGGACAGAGAGAGATCACACACCTATTACTGTCATGGGCAAAACAGACTCGACTTTGAGGGGGGAGGCATAGGAGAATAAAAAAAAATATTACCAGATTTAGTGCCAACTCCCATCTGTTTTCATCTCTCCTGTTTATTGTCTCTTGCTCTAGTTAAAAGTAAGAAAGAGAGGGAGGCAAGGAAGCTAGCTAGCTGGGATATTGCCTTCTTCCCAAGGGAACCACCTTCAGAGACAAGAGCAGAGGCAAGCTGTTGTCACATCTGTTGCAGTTCTGGAGTAGTGGATGTCTTGGGCTGTCGACTGACCATATTCAGCTTCACTATCAGCTGCATATCAGTTTCTATCTCAATCTAGACAGAGCCAACAACCAGCCTTAGTGTTAGATAAAGCACATCTAAAGGCCAGCGAAGACAGAGAATTTGTGGTCATGCACATTCTGTCCTGTCATTTATTCTGCAAATGCAGAGGGATTTGCCTTACTAGTTCATATTTTTGTTTTCACTAGAACATTATTGTTTTTACTTTAGATGGCAAAATGAAGCCTATGATACTAGAAATAATGTAAGGGAAGAGAGAGAAATGAAAATTAAGTAGCAGGCTGACAGTAGCAAGGTGTCAATTCCTTGCTTCCATAGTCACAGAAAGACATATTATTTTGTAAGATCATTTTGAGGTACACTGAATAAAAAACAGAGTAGATTAAATAGTAATTTTATTCGTTGGTCAACCAAAAGGATATCTATCTATACATGTATATATATAGAACAGGTACTATATCCACAGTAAGGGACTTGCCTGCAGCTCCCCAATCAACAAATGAAGCTTTAATTAGCTTTAAAATACATAACTGTCCTTGGCAAATATGGGCATCAATATGTTTTGCTGGAATGAGAGAATTTTATTAATAGATTCCTGCTTCATGTTCTACACTGAAGATGAGAGAACTAAGTGCTTACAGTGAAACAGTGGGGAGGCTTATTAAATCAACACACATCTGTTAGATAATGGGCTCTAAGTCAAGAATGTTATTCTCAAAACCTCTCAGCAAAATGTTGCTTGTTTGGCACTGTTTTCCTAGAGCTATTCCCAGGCTGAAGGATTCCCTCCAGAGCTGACCATCTATTTTGTAGTGTTCAGTTCCTAACAAGCATCTCCAAACACCTCTGCCAAATGGAAAGGATTCTCCAAAAATCTCAGACAATATTCTCAAGTATGCCAGCAAGCAACAGCAAGATGGTGTTTCAATCTCTTCATCCCATTAACAAAAGGCTAAGGTCTTCAGAACACCGAGTATGATAACGGGAACCAAAAAATCCCCTAAACTAGTTACAATGTTCTAGTAACAATTTGTAATGACATCTTGAAATGTCTGCAAAATTATACACAGATACATATAAATACATACATACAAAATATATGAACGTATTAAATATATATTATATTGTATGGCACATGTAGCCCTTTCTTATGTAAGATAGCTCAGTCAGTAGACATGGTGCTACTCCGTGTTCAACCTCTCCCCTACAAAGTCACTCTGACTAAGTCACTTCCCAGTCTGTGCACACTTCTATCTTTTGCCTGTCTTGCTTATTTTTGCCACAGATCATGTGAGGCAAAAGTTGCCCCTTGCAGTGTCTATGAGATGTTCAGCAATTTCATTCAGGGCCCCTGGGCACTACTCTAATAAACATGAATAAAGTAATATTTACCCAGTTAGATATGGGTAAATATTTTACCTTTATCACCTTAAAGTAAACACATAGCTCCATTCTTAACTACTGTGTCTATGTTTGCTCAGAATGTGATAGAAAAGAAACTTAAAAATTAACATATAGTTAATGGATAGTAATTGTGATAAATAGGAGCCTATGCAAATAAATTAAGATGCTCTGAAAAATGGTAGGGAATGCAGAGAGATCAGTTTATGTTTATGCAACTTCACTCAACCATATAATTTCCATGATGCACATAAATTTGGCTTCTTCTGTAATATTTGAGTTCACATTTTACAGACATGCAAATGTTTTTCCTTCAGTGGAAAATATAAATAAGAAATACACATATAAGGCTGTCATCTACTGACTCACCATGGTAATTCCTGATACAGTGGTTTCAGCAATAGCACTAAGCATGTGCAGAAAAAATAAAGAATGGTTTCTGTTTGCACACTAAACTGTTTGAATCATAACATGATTTTAGTATTAATCTATCCCTTATAAAATCTAAAGACCTTTTCATTTAATGAATAAGATGCTGCACAACAATATAATCCATCCTTTTCCAAATTAGCTACAAACCATCTGGTTTCTCTCCAATTACTTGATTTTTTTTTTCTTTATCTCTAAATGTTACTGACCTAAAAAAGATTTCATCAAAGGCTGTTGGAATCTTAACCCCTCCAGCAACTATTAAATTGGTCCACTCTTGTGTCCTGTGCTGACAAATCATTATACTCCAGAGCCTTACAATCCATGGTGGTATCTCAATTAAAGATAAAGATGAAGCAACAGTGTTCCAAATTCATCCATCTAAATATGACTTTATTCTTAAATAAAATAGAGAATCTATATACAGTGATCTCTAGTCAGTCATTGCTAAGTTCACTTAGAACAGAATGCTGTTTCTGCAGTGAGCTAACCAATTGGTTTGAAATGATGGCTTAAAGTTATGAGGTGTCCTGCCTAAATGAAATGGCATTGAAAACAGTATATTCTTCTTTCTTTATGTTTTCTTACAGTTTGCATTAAGCAAACTGGTTTTGTGCGTAGCTTTAAATTTAGAGTTTGCCTTGACAAGTACTCTGCTTAATCAGTGAAGACTAGCTCATACAGCTAACATGCACTGAGATTCAGGGTACGCAGAAAAAATTTTGAACTGACTGAATTTCTTCAGTTTTCTTAACTAATTGTCCTAGTACAGAGATAAGAGTCCCAGCTCAGCCCTTCCATCTCCACTGCTAAAGCTATTCCCAAAGATGTCATAAGGACCACAGAATTTATCACCTTTGGCACTAAAATACCAATATCATGCGCCAGCAGTTCAGGAGATTTCAAGTAAGCTTGGAAGTGAAATGAGATTTATTTTTTTTTTCCTTCTAACAGGCAAATATTATACATATGAGTGAGCTGCACTCTCAACAGCTGAACAAGAATGACCCAAACAGTAGTAACTATTCTTCTTTCAGTGGACTTTTTAAACTCTAAATTTCAGTATTCTGAAAGTAGGCTCTCTTGTCATCAGAAGCTATTCTGAAAGAACAGAACACTGTTTATGCCATTTCTATAGTACCACTTTTCTAAATTTAAAAATGCAGTCTGTTAGAGGCAGCAGCCACTAAGTTACAGAAATTCATTTACCTTGAATTAAGAAAAATAAGCAAGCCCATTTCTTCTCAGAACAGCACCTGAGTTGAATCTTCAATTACAGGGAAAAAGCTATTTCTTGCAGTAAGACCTGTGCCATTTGACCAAGTAATCTCTGTGCAGTTACAATCATCACTTCCAACCTACTACAGACTTTCTGGTGTGTTCGGTTACCAGTACAATAACTCTTTTTCCTTGTGAAATAGTCTAGAGGGTGTTAAATACAGCCACATTCCACTAAACCATTTGGCACCTACTGGAACCTTCAGGAAACTATCTGGCAGTCTTTTTGTACTCCTTTTTATTAGAACATGAGAACCTAGAGTACAAAAACTTCTCCTTTAGGCAACAAACAGATTGTAATTCCTCTATGTGTTTGAAATATCGTAAGCCAACAAATGGAAAGCTATCTTGCACTGATAAAAAAGAATATTCATTTCACAGGAGGTATTGTGCCTCGTATCTACCTAGGTATCTAGCTTTTCCATATTGCTTTGGCATCATCATCCCCCACTTGACTAGTCTAAAATAATTATGATTTTAAACACAAAGCTGGTCCCTGCATGGGTTCCACAGGCAAATAGATCCCATATCTTTCAGGGTACTTTGAACTTGTTGAGATGCTCAGTATATTTTGCCAGACCTAGATTCTATTCTAGTACATCATGAGATAATCCCTGAGGATGTCTTATGGATTTTACAACTTCTTGAGATCAAATGCTAATAATAAAGTCTTTAATTAATCTATTTCTTATCTTACAGAACTCAATGAAAGCATGGCTATTGCAAATAAAATTTGAAAGTCAATAGTCTGTCATCCCACCATAAGAATTTATTGCTTATGTTTTACCATATCTTCAATTTTGTAGTGTTTCAAAGAACTTGGCAGATGTCACACTCACACTCTTCAGTAAGTTCTGATCTAATTAATGACAAGCTGCTGATCTAAGAACATGAGTTAACTGTAGGTTTATTTCCACTGGTTCTATCTTTTTGAAATACATCAAAGGTTGATGGAAAACATTATCTTTAGGTCAGATTCCAATATCAGAATGTAACTAGTTGCCCATATAATTGATCCAGTTGGCCATTTAATGCATTTCAGATCATGGCTACTTTTATCCACCACACATGGACCATTCTACTCTCTGGCATAACAACTCTCATCAACTTGAATGGCCTTTGGAACAACCCTGATTCTCACTACAAAGTTCATTTGAATTACATCACTTGTCTGTAAAGGAAGAGCATAATACCTCCTGTGAAATGAATACTCCTACCATATCAATCTTTTTTTAAATTTAGTATCTTAATATGACCCATGACTTAAGTGACCTTTGTAGTGCTTTCTGTTTGATTATAATTTTATCTATTAATCATGTTAATCCAACAGAATCTGCCTTAATCAAATGCAAGTCACTTCGTCAAATTATATTTTTAATGAAAGACATTTTTTAAGATTGAATACCAATTAGGGATGTGTTTAGGGAAATGTGTCTAGCATTAGACCATGGGAGCATTCGGCTCTCCACTGAGAAGGTAGTTTTCATATTCACTTCCAGGCACTGTCCCCCCTAAAAAAATACCAGCATGCCTGCTGTCTGATCACAGAGAGGGATTAGGCTAGGCAGACCTTAAAGGACAGATCATGACTTGCCACATGAGGATGAAAATTAAAAGCCAGGCTACATTGGCCAATGGTTGTAAACCTGGGATGTCAGTCGGATATACCAGCCCCTAAGATGCCTGAATATTCAGATCCCTGACCCACCAAGGCTTGCTCAGAAAAATTTCCCTTACCATAGTAGTAAATTTTATATCCCTTTCATTCTCTCACAGCTAAACCTTGGGAGAGCAACCTCTGTATTTAATGAGTTCACTTCCATCCCCATTTGACCACCTTCCATTTAATCCTAGCCCCAAGGTCAAGCTGTGGAATATTATGCAAAAAATCAGTCATGCTTTCTTTTTGTTTTACTGTATGTCACACCTGAAAATGGAGAGTGAGTGATCTGATTGAGTGTCCTGCAGCTTCCTGCATTCCAGACTTGCTTCCCTGACAGCTCCAGGGAATCTTTCTGAGAGAAATGGTTTAATCTGCAGGGAGAGCCACATACCAGCCCTTGCAGTAGTCTAGAATCTGGTAATTCACCCTAATATGCCTTTCCTTGCTATTTTCAAAATAGTCCATCTACTAAAAAAGATAATTCTATTTTAAGTTATATTACACTGATGTTTTAAGAGTATTACTACACCAAAGTTCTGCACAGAAGATTTTAAAAGACAGACACACATAAATACAGCAAGCACACACAAACATAGAATCATAAAGGTTGGAAAAGACCTCCCAGATCATTAATTCAAACCATCAACATATCACCACCATGTCACTAAGTACCACAACTATACATTTTTTGAACATCTCTGGGGACAGTGGCTCCACCACTTCCCTGAGCAGCCTGTGCCAATGCTTTGATATCAACTCTTTCTGTGATGAAATCTTTCCTACTATCAAATGTAACCCTCCTCTGGTGCAACCTGAGTTCACTTCCTCTTGTCTTATCACTGGTAACGTGTCACTGGCAGTAACATGACAGATTCAGAGGTTTATTAAAATGAAGACCACGTAGGACAATGTTCTTTAGATATTTACACTTATACATGCAAAGCACATCTAGCATAAAGAAATCTGAACTTGATCCCTCAGGAAGAAGGATAGTGTGCTGCCCTTAGCACGCATGTTCTTCTTTCAGACTTGCGAAAGTCTGCACAAGGTGCACGTTTATAAATGAGTTTATAACTGAGGAACTGGAAAGAATAGAGGTAAATAAAAATAAAATCCCTGCTGAAAGCAAACCAACGTCAAGGAACCTGTCAAACTGATGAGAAAATCCAACCACCTCAGTATTCTGAACAGACGGTTGGAGAGCTTGTGGAAACCTGTCTCAGAAGTTTTCCATTCACACTGATTGGATTCATATTTTTTAGGGGCAGAAGTGATAAACCTTTTAGTGTCTAAGAAAAATAACAGGGGTGATTGCACCAGAACCAGGGTTTGCAGCAAGGAAAGACCATCTTCTTCACAGTTGTTCCTCTCTCCTGTAAGCCTCATTTTTTCTTCTTACTGGGATGTGTCAGCCTGGTCCTTGGTCCTGTCTTAAAATATTCTGTGTTTCAATGCCAATATTTGATATATGATGCAATTACTCTGTTGTCTAAACAGAGGATTTCACTTAACTAAGGTCTTTCAACACAGTAAACTTTTAAAGGACTTAAGTCCTCAAACAGTAGTGCTTTCTTTCTAGGGCAACATTTAAATCTCTCAGGTTCAGTATTTATGCTGCACAGCTGACCAGAAAGGAGTCCTACTGGAGAGTGGGGCTGCTTATATCCCTTTACTTATTATACAGAGGACTTGGAAGGCAACAGCTTTTGAAAGTCTGAATTTACACAGCAAAGCAAACACTGAGAATGTGAAAGACAGTCTAGTATTGCAGAACACTGAATAAGATAAAGCACAGTACATTTTGTCTGCAGATACACTGCCGCAAACACAAAGACAAATATGTTAAAGAAACCAACATTTATAAATTAAATGTCATCTGCTGCATTATTACTGACAAACACCTTACTAAAAAAGTAATCTAAATTATACTACTAATCTCTGATTTGAATTAAATTCAAAATGCTATACATAGCATTGGGTATGGCTTTCCTGCACCAACTGTTTTATACAGCCATTTTTTTAATCATCAATTTAATTACTATGATTAGAATTAAAATAATATGGGTTTTCACACTGTTGTAATGTCCAAAATCCTTTCACACACAAAAAAATCTAATAGTTTTAAGTTCCTGTTAATCTAAATAAATATTTACCAATAGAGAAACTTGAGGCTTTTGAGAGAAATTACGCCAGTCAGCCAGAGCTCAAGTTTACTCACAAAACTGATTGATGGCATGTATCATAGTAAATAATCTGTTTTCAAGCTCCTAACAGCTACATAATGTCCTTGTTTCTTATAGTAATTGGATTGCCAATACAATATTGACAAAGCATCACTAGACTGGAGCCAAGTTGACCTCATATCATCATTTTTCTTTCTGGACCCGTAACGTTGTGCTGCACTGCTCTGAGTAAGAGCATGCCCAGATCTGTGGTTTTCAGAAGGGCAAAGCTCTCAGAGTGCCTTAGTAGACCAGACTTGCATTGACTGGATAAATAAAAAAAGTCACTTAAAAATGAGACTGGTTTGTCTCAGCATTTAGGTGCCAGAAAGACTCTGAAAGTCAGCTGTTTTCCTCTTTCTATATACACTTCTCTGGGTTTGGACTAGAGCTGTGCAAGATGTTGGTTACTCAAGAACTCCCAGGCACCATTTGCCATCTGTTGGGCATTCTGGGAGGAACCATAAAACTTTGGAAGCTTTGCAAAATTTCTGAATCAAAATATTTGCTTTCTCAAAGTTCCAAACAATCAAAAAAATTCTTTGTTGCCCGGGACTGAATGCCAAACACTGCTTAACACAAAGCAGGATAAAATAAAGCGATTTTAAACCACTGCAATCATCTTCAAAATTCTGTAGAATCTAAATATCCTGAATGTCTTTTGTTGAGGTTACACAAACTCATGCTCTGAAAATATGCAAATAAAAAGAAATGAAGGGAAAAAATGCTGTATATACATTAACTCACTGAATTATGCTATGCTTTGGAGAAAGGTGTTCTGTACAGATAGCCTCATAGAGCTTCCCTTCAAAAGAAGCTGAATCTATAAATATTCTTCAGCTCAGTATCACAGCATTTTTTGTTTATTTTTCAAGTGTACATTACATTGCAGTGATTTAGTCCTTTATCAGAATTACTGACTATTCAACCAGACTAACATGCTTTTTGAAGCAGTAACCACTGATTTAACTGAAATCAGCATGCAGTTATATTTTTACATCATAAAAGTAATGGAACAGATTTATATAGAAAAATCAAGGCTACTGCAGTATGTAATTAACACAAAAATATTCTCCAGGCTTAGCTGTCCAATACAGTGACAAAACAATAAATTTATGTTTTAATTAGCCATGTTAGTGCTGGTAAAGTTAGGCACAATTTTTTCTAAGATTATCACACAAACCAACACCAAATTCCAATTTTCTTAATCAGTTTTTAATTTCTGACCAATATTGCTCCTCCCAATCCCACCCTCAAAATTCTTAACAACTATATTCTTTCTGAAAGCCTTTTTCTCTGTCAGTTACAGTGAGTGATGAGTGTTGGCACGTGCCAGTGCTCTTGCAATTTATTAACATGTTTGGGATAAAAACAACTTTGTTACTCACTGCTGCAAAACTTTCAGCCATACTTTTTAATCATTCTGCTCACCCATTAGCCTGAATTTTTCACATATACAGTTCTAACTTTGTTCTAGATTATCCAGCTCTGGAATTCTTCCTACCTTTCCCCTCTTTGCACCAGATGCCCCTTGGTTTTGAGGCTGTGCAGCCAGTTGATACTACAGGCAATTGATACAAATGAAAAATGAGAAGTCCACTTAAAACTTACCTATTAGTACCACAGTACTTGAAGTCTCCTCAAACGTTTCCTACTTCCATTTGCATGACCTAGTTAATTTTCCCTTCAACACTTTCAAAGAGAAAGACATGTCTAAATTTGAAAGAACAATTCAGCCTCATCCAAGGCTGATTACTTTAGGCTTGCATTAATATCCTAAAGTAGTTTGGCTTCACAAGCAACTGCCATGCAACAAAACCCTACCTATGCTGGCTCCCTTGAGTTGATCGTTCCTGCCATTATAAATGACATCCAGATGAATTTCTCTGGTGCAAAAGGATATTTTCATCCCTCTTTAACCCTAGTTGAAGGTAATTAAACTGCATGATTCTCTTGAGCCCATGGCGATTTAGCAGAAGAGTTTTGCATTTCTATCCAGCCCTGCTGGAGAAGCCAAGTGCCTGACTAATTTTGTGCATGTGAGTACATGAGTGTCTGAGCAGTTCCATTTACATCAGACTACTTACATGCTTAGGATTAATTACACATTTAAGGCAGATTTGCCAGTGATTACCATTAATTACAACTGCAGTGATTTAGGTCCTTCCATGAGAGTTAACATAAGTGCATATGCCTTCTTCTTCATTACTTTTTTATTTAAGCCAAATTACCTCCTTGAATTCATAGTTTCAAAAAAAGCCTACAAACTCCCTAATGTCTCAAGACACAGCTGTGCTACTGCAGTCAAATCTTAGGAATTCCAGAGATGTATTTATCCACTGTTCAGATTGGCAATACTGTTGATGTGCTCCAGGCTCGCTTGTCATGAAATAAACAGATTTTACAGATTTCTGAACTACACTAGAGACACACAGCAGTGCTTAGAATCTTCTACCTTGATCAGCTAAAAAAAGCAATACAAGACAATTTCACCAGTGTATTGTCCTTTCAGTCCATATGAAGCAGGTATGGTGTACAGTAGCTGGTTTAGGGAATTAATAGCTTGGCTGTAGAGTCACATCACTGTATAGTTAGACATGAACCAGAGATCTGCTGTTATGTAGCTGTGTGTAATCCTACACCATGCTCCTCAAAGGAAAGGATGGGTAGAAATGGCAAAAAATAACTGCAGAGAAGAGATACAATTATAATCCAAAAAGGAGAGGAGACCACAGTCTGGCTGTGCTGGCACATAACAACTGCTAGTGTTAGCTCCAAACTAGCAGTATTTTAAGGAAAAAATATTACAGCTGACAAACTTTTCCTGTTACTTCTTTTTCTGATTCTCATGCACTATCTCATGACAATGCAACATTAACCTTACAGAAGTTTCTGAAAGATTATCAACTCCAAAGATAATTGAAAATGACAAAATAAAACAATGTTATATTTGTATAATGATTTATCCTCTATACTAAATTCCATTTAGGACTGTTAGTGATATGACATTTTCCTTTAATTTCTGCAAAGGGCTATCTTTATCCAGCAAATGCGTGTGGTGAAGGCAGACTGAGAGGGAGGGACAAAGAAGAAAATGTAAGGCTAATCAAGAAATAAAGAGATTTAGACTTTAAGGAGTCAAGTATATTTTCATCCTGATTGATCATAATCAAATACAATATTTGCCAGTTAAAAAACCACTCCAAGAGGGCTCAGTGCTATAAGCCAGGATCAGAAAAGCTCAGCTTCAGCCATCATCCTGACTGACGTTAACAGGGCTACTTACACAAACTAAGGCTTTGCATGAAACAGTCCTAAATCATGGGCAAACACACATGGAAATATTACAGCCTGACACTTTTCTGATAATCCCATCACAGAGGACACCATGCATTCTGAGATGTAACAAGGAAAATTACTGAGGTTTAGTTTGAGTAAACCCTTATTAGAAGGTACTAGTATTTCTTGACTCTTCCTGTGAACCTGATTTCCTGTCATAAGACAGCCACTTTTCAAGTGACAAAATATTACTGGCTGCACATCAATTGCTATTCTGGCAGTTTTGATATTGGCATTTGAAAATGATCATAAAGTAGCTAAGAAAGGAAGGAGAAAGTTTCACCTGTTTGCTTATGATTCTTTCCTCCTCTTTTTTTTGTCAGCAATAAAAAATTGTATAGCTGGAAATTCAGAACATTTCAAATCTTCACTTCAGATATAATGAAAGACTTCAGACGCATTTTGGCGTAACAATCAACAAAATCCTAGTTATTCATTGCTGCCATTAAAATCCAACTTTTGGCCACTAATCCACTACACTGAAGCCATGTAAGTTGCTTTGAGTTAGCAATGATTTATCAGGAAAAAGAAAACCCTCTCTGGTGACTTACCCAAACTTAACAAGTAGACATTTTTTAGAATAGCAAGGAAAATTATCAGTTCAGCACACATGGTACCTGAATAGTGAAGACGTGTGTTTATATTATGACATAGTTATATCTATGCAATAAATACTGTTGTAACTAGTCTCAGATATTTAGAGATAACCATCTAAAACATCCTTATCTTCAGAATCACAAATTCTAGAACTAATTCCAATCAATAGTTATTTTTTATTTGCCTATTTTATATTCAACTTGCTGTATTGTCAAGTTAGAATATTTGGAAAAAAATGAAATTTTTATGTTTTGGCAATGAAAGAGCATGTCAAATGATTATATGAAAATGTAAAAATAATTACAGATATTCGTTCATAGCTATGTTTCCATAAGTATATATCCAAGTGTTTCTAACTGTTTAGCTAAAAGACATAAATGAGAAATGTATAGTTTATCTATACACATAATACAGCCAAAATAAATACAGGGTAGTCATTTTATATTATCCTTTTGATCTATAGGCTACCAGTGGAAGACATAATCTTTTATTTATATTATGTGAGGTAAAATTTTGAAACAGGATTTTCTGTGTCTATCTTCCTGCTCACTTTATAATTAAGCCTGTAGGGCTGCATGGTTTATTTTTTAATGCTGTACCTTGTCAATTTCTGTTATCACCAATTTAAAGTTCACAGCTCCATATATCATAAAAATACAAGGGCAAAACAATTTATATAAAAGAAACATTTTGAGTTGGGGGGGTGGCAAAGTTTTCCTATGTGTTCTCTAGAAGATTTCATTTCAAACAGTGCTGACTTACAAAGCCAGAAAGAGAGTACAAAGCTCTAGTGACATGCACTTTCCTCCACACCTCCATATATCCCCCTCTTCCCCCCTTTATATAAGCGTGTGTTTGTATGTGTGTGTATATATATATATGTATGAATGAGATAAAGTTTTGCCTTCATTAGTATGTTAGCCTTTTTAATTTAACTCCAAACTTGCTAATACAATCAGTCCTACCAAGATCAACTTTGACACTCACTATAAAGAAAAAGCATCTCTTATTTTACACAAAACGTTACAAGGTCAGATCAGTGTCTTTCATCTCTTCCCACCTTCACCAGACTGAACAATAGGCAGCAATAATCCTGTGATATCCACAACTAATTTATCCAACAAGAAGACAGGTAGCACTCTGAACCGCACTGCTGCCTGAATAGGTGCAGTAAATAAGCAGCTTAATGGTAGCCTTTCAGGCAGGAGGGCAACATATCACAGCATGGCATTTTTATAATCTTCTTGGCATGCCTACAGCCAAGAGCACATAGCTGAGCGTATGTTCCCTCTTCTGTCGGGCTTAGGATGCATGTAATCGTTAGATTGTGACACATTGTGCCTTTAAGCAAGTTTAACTGTTTTATATCCCCTCTGATCTACAGCTTTGTACATCTGTTAAGTTGCCTCTTAAACTTCAGTCAGCACATCTGTGGATCTGATCTTTCTGAAGCTCATTGCATGGCTTAGGTTTTGTGCAGTGTTTCTTTGTATCTGTCCAGTGTTTATTTGCAAGGAATACCTTTTGTATTAGAGTTCTTGCTGGCTGGAGCAAAAGCCCAGAATTAAATCTATATGGGATATCTTCATCTGGCAAAAAATTGAATGGAGCACAAGGAACTTATTCCAGTAACTTGAATTACAAATTGGTGAAATGAGTAGCTCCCTTCTCTTTATGTCTTTGAGCAGAGGGAATGTCTTCACCCCACCCAAAAGATGATGTGCTCTAGAGACATAAAGGAGCCAGTTACTGGACTTCTTTCACAAAGTCGCCTAGGAATACTGACGAAATAGAACCAATTATGGATAGATGCACTGATTTGCAGATGCCCTAACCTCTTAATCTCCTAATGATATTGGCCAGATTTCGGATACTTGTGACATGTCAACTAGTCTCCCAGTATTTTGTCCTCTGGCCTGAAGGAGCCCTGTACCAGCTAACATTCCCCAAAATGATTGCACAGACCCCACTTCAAATAGTTCTGAGTAGACGATTAAGCCAGGAAAACAGAAACAACTTTAACTCCTAGAAATGCTTGCTGAAGTCCTCCACAAAGGAGTATATATTAGCCATAATAGCAGCCTGAAGATCACTGCAGAAAGGCTGATACTAAATTTATTTTATACTACTGTTTTGTTACATTATGGATTGAAAGCCTTTGTAGAAGTTGCAGGTATATAGGAAGAGCATCTGAATGCTCCAAGACTGAATAATGTGGAGAGTGGGTGACAACATCTGAAGAACCCTGTAAGCATAAACTCAAGAGTCACAAGGGCCTCACAGCTTCTACCATCCAGCCACCAAAATGCAGAGATGCTACAGTAAACCTTAGGCTAAAATAGTTATCTCTGCTCGTATTTGTCAGCTTGTTTTCTGCATTTCTTTTTCTTGGGGACCTTTTCCAAATATTGGAGGAAATACTGGAAATAAATAATGTAGAAGGTTATGGAACCTTGAATTTATTCCTACCTTGTATTGAAAGCTATGAACTATTATTTCATCAGTGAAAAGTTACAAACTGCTCCCTGTAAATTGCTAATAGAAGCCTATGTTCAGCCAACGATACCAGTGTATATGTTAAAGCAGTTCTTGTTCTACCCCAATGATCAGTACAGCTCAGTCTATATGGACAGTTCAAGAGTGCACAGCAAGGCTCTCATACCAGCAGAGTGGTAGTTTCCCTGGCCAAAATTACCATTGGTAAAATCTTTCCTATGATGTCAATCAATGAGAGAATTCCCTGTTAACCTTTTTAATAAGTTAAGTAAGGGAAACTCTGGTATTAAATATCTGCTTTACAGCAGGGTAGTTTCTTTTCAGATACTACCCAGTATGGTTTCTGTTTTTAGTTACTATTCTGTCAATATATCAGTAAAGATGACATAACTATTCGCTTTAAAAAAAACCAAACTCCAGAAAATTATATTAAGTTACAGAAACTGCTTTTTGATTATTCTCACAGTTGGGTTTTAATCCACTCTTATAAAAAAATATCTCCACTTCAAACCTAGAGGCTGAAGAACTGAAATAGAAGCCTTCAGTTTAGGCAAGATCAAACAAGACCAAAAGCACATCTGTGAGGAAGTGTGGTTTTCTTAGAATTACTCTGATGCAACAGTTCATTATCTAGAGAAGGAGTATGCTGGTGGACAGAGTGACAAAAAAAGGAGAGGCTTCTGCATAGGTTTCTTCATTAGAATCCTTTCATACACTTGGGCATCCTAATGAATATGAGCATTTGATTTATCAGCGTTGCAGGATTACTGAAATGTTATGGCTACATTTCCCAACACAGGTTTGTCTCTTCAAGCAACTCTTATGCAGTTCCCTAGATGAGCATCCTCTCTTTTTTCCCCCGTGACACTTCACACACTTCCCAAAATGATACTCTATGTTTATATACAATGAATTTTCCAGAACAGTGAGAACAGACTTCCTAGTGCAGCATCATTACCCCTTTGCTTGGCAGAGAAGTAGAAAAGAGCTTGTCTGAGCTGGCAACCATCAGGCTTTACAGTCTAACAAGATCCACTATTATAATGAAAATCCAAAGACCTGGAAACAATATACAGAGCTTCCCTGACTAATTTTATTATGGAGACACACTTAATAGCTCCTGTTACAATCACATTTATAGCAGGAAAACAGTATTGGATTGTGACTATCACACTAAATCGGCATGGATTATCAGTCATTAAAAAGGAACAAAATTAGCAGCAAGCAGTAATATTTTACACTTATCAAATCTACAGCTGGTCAAGGTTCATTACAATACTGTGCAATAAAGTCAGGAAGCATTGGCTCATTCTACAGAACATTTAAATCTCTATTGTATTTGTGTAGGATATAATTTCTGATAGCAATAAAGCCTAATAAAAGTTACACCCCGATGAATAAAGTGTTAATAAATTGACCCAGGACATTTAAATGGCTAATTATATTTGAGATAAAGGAGGTTTCACTTGTTTCTGTAGATTGTTTGAAGCTGTAGTCTAACCAGCTAACTAACCAGCTACAAAATTATTTTATATAAATATATCTCTGTGATATAAAATATTAATATTTATAGCTCCTTTTTCAATAGATTAATAATTAATCAGAATTTCCTAACACATTTCCTATTCATCAAAAGACTCATACCTCTCTTTAAAATGTCCAAGCTTTGCATAACTTAACTTTAACTATTCCCTAGATTTTATTTTATTTAAAAGTATTTACACCAACTATGCTTAGCTTTTCCACAAGCCCTTTCGGTAATAAAAATGGGTATTATAATAAAATACTAGTACACCATTACAATACTAATAATAGTATTACAATATGTATATGAAAGGGCAGGCCAAACAAGCACACTGACCAGATCAGGATATTCATGTAAGATAATTACTGGGATGGGCCTCCCAAGGTCCTGGGCCAGGGTCTATAAAGCCATCACCCTTTAAGACTGAATCAAGAGTTGCAGTTAGCAATACATACTTCCTTCAACTCATTCCTTATAAAAACATACCATCTAGATCTCCCTCATCTCTCACCATCACATATGCAAATACTTACATACAAATAAGCCCCTCTGCCCTGTCTTTAGGAGGGTTCACAACCCAGCTCCACAAATGGCACCTGCTCGCACAAGCAACCAGTGATGTGTGGGGATCGATAATAAACTATATAGCATTTAGGTCCACCAGCAAGATTTATGAGCAGAATTTAATGAGCAGCAAGGACCTGGATGATTCTGGATCTGCTTTACTGCATGACTGCACAAATAAACATGAGGCACAAAAAGAGTCAGAAGCAGCAAATTCACAGAACAACTTCTTTTGGTAGCAACGATTGCTTAAACTATTTCCCAAACTACACCATAGAGTTTTTGAAATCTTTGGTGGTTTGCTTCTCCAAACCAGAACAGAGACAACAGTTAAAATTCCATCAGGCCTCTAACATTAGTGGAATTACCCAATAATGTCACTGTTTTTCCAGGTGCTGAGTTCCAGCTGCTGGAGGAATAATGATTTTTGTATGGAAAATGACTGGGATGATACAAAAGGAAACAAAATGACAACGATCCAATCTCTGTGTGAAAAAACCCAAAACAACAACAAAAGACAGGAATTACTAAAACTGATGTGTCAGTGTTTGATGATTCTTTTTATAAATTGAAAGGAATTTCACATGGGAAAGCATCTTGAAACAGAAAATGTTTTCCATGCTAAAACCTGAAAATTTCTAGCCATTGCTCCGTAATCTACTTATTGCTAATACATACTTAAGCCTTTCTGTTCCATGTGGGAGAAAGGTCCACAAGAACTAGAATTCTCTATAAAACATTATTCTTTTTGGTTTTGAGCAGGTTAGTCTTGTTTTGCGTTGTGTTAGGTTTAGAACTAAAATCTACTACTGCTAATCAGATCACCTAACAAAGCAGAGAAGGAACCATGTCCCCAATAGCTTTTTACTTTCTTCTCAAGGATTTCTGAATGGAGTCTCTTTACCTAGTTGACCCATACATTTACAGATCAGATTATGCATAGACAAAAAAAATCTCTGTTTGGCTAGAAGACTAGTAAGGACCACTTTGGATATACTGTAAGCAACTGCACTTCACAACTTTTGTCTATCTCCTGTCATGCTTATTTCCAGCACAAGCTACAAGATTATAAAATATTCTTGTTTCAGGAACATTATCAAGCTTGAATAACTTTTTATAACTCATCCCAGGTCAATGAAGCATTTACAAACAGGCATATATTCCATTACCATGCTAGGACTGCAGAATATTGCCAAAATCTTCTTTGATTCATTTGTTGCAATCTTGTTTTTATAGTGAGATGCCAGCACTGATAGAGAAGCAGCTCACGATTTTAAAAAGGTTAGTCTGTTTCTTGAAGGGCCTGCAAAACTCCCCTCCAGCCAGCCCCTCTCCTGGGCACTGCAGCAGCTATGCTAAGCAGAGTCGGCACTTATTCCTTTTCCTTTTCTTCCTCTTGCTCCAGCTCAGACTAACAATGCTCAGCCCAGAAAAAAGAAGAAGGGGCAATCCTGATGGCTCCCAGCCTCTCTTCCCTTCTTTCAGTTCTCTAGCCCCTAGGATTGAACCAGCTTAAAGCTGAAAGGCACTACAAGGCACCTTGAAGAACATAAGAAAGAAAAGCTAATCACATATTTTGAAATAGTATAGTTCTTTCTAATGCATGGCAAAATCAGCCATCTTCAAAGAAAGCATTCATATAATGAAGGAAAATGACATTAGGTAAACCCACTAAGACCCCAATAGGGAGCTTACCTAATAAAGATGCTTTCTTCTTTGAAAACCTGTAAAAATCCTACATTATTAACCTTGTCAAATTCTGTTAATATATATATAAAATCTTTTATTAGTGATCAGGATGAAAAAGAACTGATAATCTTTACCATTTAAAAAATCCTGCATATTTTTAAAAGATAAACACATAAATCACAGGTGGCTAAAGTTTCATTTGTTACAATGCACTTCTACAAACAGAGAAGTATAAAAACTTCAGAAAAAGCATAAGGAACTCTAAGCTTAAGCTAGCGTACCAGCTTATGATTACAGGATCTTGAGTTCCTAGAGTGTACATTTCTTATGTAACTGAAGGTTTAAGATCAGGTACAGTAAAAGCAAACATTCTGGAACTATAGTTACTGCTGTTAAATTAAGACCAACTTTTCTACGTTTTTTTCCAATTCTATGCAGAAATTCCGAATCTACATTCAAGAGCAAATTCTTATCTTCCTAAGGAAACCACTGTGTGAAACATCCAATTGGTATTGCTGTTGTTAAATGGAATTTGAAGTGTCAATAGCTGCAAAACCAGTATTTACTTTTCCTCCTTTGATGTTTTTGCAAAATTCTGTACTAAAATCCCAAAAGCCTAAGGGTGTTTGTTCTTATTCAAAATAGCTTCAGTCTCATCAATGCACTACCTTAATTCTTTGCATGCTCAATTTCCTTCTTAAAAAGATATCTGCATTGTGTGTTTTTGAAATGGATTACCAAGCAGGTGTTAGATTTGAAATGCAGTACAAAGCAGAGACCAGCAAACAAGCTCCCTAGTAACATCCTGTCTGCTGGGAATGCCTGAGCAGGCAGAGGAGGGCTTTCCATACTGGAATCTGAAGGGATCTCTCAGATTGCTCTTCATCAGTGATGAACACAAATAGTAGGTTTTAACGTAGTTGTCGTTACTCTGCTACCCCTTGACTGTCTGTCTCTGCACCTCAGCATCCCCCCATCTGTTTTATTAATGTATGAATCCTTAAGTAAAGGAATTTGGGGTGGTCAGTGGAAGTGTTTGGGAGTAAGTTACATATAACTATTTGTTATAGAAAAGAGTAGAAAAATATTTCCACTTTTCCTCAGGGCATGTAGACATGAAAGCTGCACTGTTCCAAGTACCAAAGCTCTTACAGAAAGCTGGGGAGTCTTAGGCATCTATCTTCTCTACCTTTTAGGAAATATCTCTGACTTTTTCAGCAGTAGCAAACTGTTTGACTTTAAAGTTGCATTACAGATATTCAGTATTACCCAGGGTCATCCCACCTACACGTTAAGTATCTCCATTTTCTCATAGGAGATTCTATAAAAAAGCAGCACAAGATCTTATCATAATTTATTCAAATATAGTGTCTTTACCTCTGTTTTTCTTAATCAATGGAAGAGTTCCACAGGTTACTCCACTTCCCTAGTTATTCAGAAAATGTACACTATAAAGGGGTGGGGGGTTTTCTATTGCATTGACCTAGCTCCAGACAGCATCATTCCAGGACTATAAACAGCAGTTAAAACTTAAAAACATACAAACTCTTGAACAAGCAACTAATTAAAAGTCACTGGGACTCTTCAGAATGTTTGTAAAAAACTATTGCACAACCTGTCCTTTCTTTAACATGCTTTTAATAGCCAGACTACAATAAGAGTAAAAGAAAGAGTAAGAATAAAAAAAAAAAGAATTCATGTTCTAGAAACACAACCCACAAACACAAAGGGAGAGTCCCATGAGAGGTAGAGGAATCATCTGGGAGGACAGATCAGTTCAGTCTCTGAAAGGCAAAACGCAATAACATTTATTCAAACGAGACTTTGATCTTTTTGGCTGAAGTGTTGTGAATTCTTCAAATTTTTTTTCCTAAACATCAAAATATTTTCATTACAGCCTGGTTCCTTGAACATAGAGACTACTGAGAACTTTATCTTACAAAGACCTGTGGGTACTGGGAAAAGTTTGAAAATTGTTATAATAGCTGCAGAGTGTTTGGAAGAGCAGCATGTCTAGCT
This sequence comes from Bucco capensis, assembly GCA_013396975.1. NCBI lineage: Eukaryota > Metazoa > Chordata > Aves > Piciformes > Bucconidae > Bucco > Bucco capensis. Next base: position 441,733 of record VWZO01016436.1, on the reverse strand, counting down.
GACAGGGGGTTATTCTGCTTTGGAAATTTGCTGTTTCTGACACAGTCTTCCAGCAAAGAAGCAAAAGTTGACATTTTCTATGGCACACACTTTATGGATATTTGCCCCAATGCAGCCTGGCCTCTGCATATAACTAACAAACCAAAACTATCTAAAAGGCTGTATGAGGAAATGGCAGGACACTGTTAGCACTCCTTAGCATGTTACTTTGCAAATATTGAAACAATGAGTTGGAAACACACAGCAAGTTTCCAAGTGAAGTAACTATTCAAATACCTTCATTCCTAATTAATCTAAACCTCGCTAAAAGGAAGACTGATGCTCAGTGTCTCTTCAGCATCCTTACTAGCAGTTTTCCTTGGACCTCTGAGCAGGAATCAGACTATGCAGAGACACAGAGATAGTTTACGGAATTCTCAAGGACAGAGCATTCTCCCAGATTAAACAATATTCACTCTCTGTCAAAAGCTCAGCTTCAGAACTGCCAAAGCACGAGGAGAATGAGATGCTGCTTAGACCTTTTCTGTGCATGACAGGATAAAACGCGAGATTTCTCTGCCTAAAGGAATCCAGATAATGAAATAATCTTTAATCTTTGTCCCTTCAAGGCACTTTCAACACCTGCTATCCTTGACACTGTCACAGGCAAAAAAGTGTGTGAATTCATCTCAAGGCTGGTAATTATTTCAGTTAATTACTCATTTGGATGTGGGGTGATTACCAAATGCTCCTTCAGGTGCAACAGTGGCCACTTTTATTCTAGCTGATGCTTCACAAAGCAGAAGAGCTGCTGTCCCTCCTCCTCTGTTCTTGCAGAAAATGAATGCCCATGCTATTTAAAATCTCTACTGCAGTGAAACAGCCTGGCCAGGTGGTTAAAGCCAAATCTTCAGCAATTCATTTTACAGTCAAACATTACTGACTTCATTCAACCTTACTACATGCAGCAATATCTCAGTCTTCAGTATCTTTCTGGATGAGTGTTTTTATTGTACTGCATTCCCAAACCACCCTTTTCTCAAGCCAGAGTCGCCTTTACCTTTATAAATATGAACCAGATCTCCAACTAACATATTTTACTTCTTTATTCCTAAATCACTGGTGGTTGCAAATCATAAATACAGATGAATATGGATGAACAGAGAGCAAATACATGCCAGAATTGGGCATTTTGGTGCAGCTCTGCTAAGGCACAAAAACGCAGGAAGTTCAGTTTTGTGAGCACAAAGATGCCAAGATAATGCCCTTTTTTTGTAACTTCAAAATGCTTTCAGGCAAAATCTCCTTTCCAAGCACTTCTTGGGACCACATGCTAAAAGTAGCCCAAGTTGTTTTCTTGGTATAACGAAGAGCTCAGACTGCTTCTTCTCTGCAACAATCTCTGTCTTCACTACATGCTTTATCTCTATCCTCCCAGGCAAATAGCAAGGAAATGTTTCTCAGTCTTCAGCCAAGCTGAGATGTTTTAGTGTGAAGACTGCTCATTTGCCCCAGCTACTAAAATTTCCACTTCACAGCAGTTCAAATGAGTTGGTGGTTGTTATACCCACACCCAAAGAGAGTTCAGTCCAACCACAGAAGTATTTATGAAGACTACTACTCATTTCTGAAAAGTGATGTTTGGTATTGGTCTTGAGGGAAGACTTTCTTTTTCCAAGTTCTTAAATTCTGGTGGACACAACATTGAATCCAGACTGAAATAAGTGCTCATGTAAAAGAAAAAGCATTAGTTTCCCCAGTTATCAAACTCTCTGATACTGTAGGAAAATTCATGGATCCATTCAATGCAACCACAGTGAAAGATGATCCTCTTCCTTCAGCTCATTGCCATAGAAGGAGTCCTCTCTATCTCTCTCTCCTATCTCTGTGCCAGTGGAGGTCTATGGAGTATCCAACTCTAGATTCAAAATTTGACTAGACAAGGCCACAAGCAACCCTATCAAGCTCTGAAATCAACTATGCTTCCAAAGGTTCCTCTCAACCTGAATTATTCTGTGGTCTGTTGTGTTCATTGGTGGCACTGGTATAACTGGAGGTGCACGTTCTTTTTCTTGAGGCATAGATCTAAATTACACAGTCAGTTGAAGGTCACAAGCCTCTCTTTCTAGAGTGTAACTGTTGGGGGCAGGAGGGAGCAGGCAGGAATACCCAGGACTCAGGCAGGGAAACTACTCACCAACCAGCTATTCTTGGATGAGTACACAGCTAACACTCAAAGGAAAAGCAGCAGCAATAGTGGTTCTGCTCAGCTTGAATTTCCATTCATGTGTCTGTACAAACAGCAGCACAGATCCTTCAGCACTGCTTTTCTCCACAGTAGGCCAAGCTTTTTAAAATTTATGTCTCATAAAGAAAAATAAAGGAATGGTATATTCCTCATTTCTGAGAGCAATCTCCATAAAGGTTTGTTCAAAATAATAATGAAAATATTTTTTACTTGGGAAGAATAATTTGGAAACCAGAGAAAACAGATTATTTTTATTTATTTAATTGGCTTTAGTTTTCTAAATGTTAAATTACATAAAAACACAGTATCATAAACCAATCATTTTAATGCACAACATAGCACATTGCTTTGATTTTCCTTTTTACTACTCACCACTCAGAGACTGCTTCAGGTTCTTAAATAATTGGGAAGACAACTGTAGCCCCTCAGAATCCAGTGGTCATTAGCAGCTAAAGATCCTAAAGAGCTGTACTGCTCCAAGCAGCAGAGTGGTTTTATACTCTTAAAGAGGCAATTAATAGTTCTGTATTGTTTTGTTCTCATCAGTTTTAGAATAGTCTGTGCTTTGGCAGAGGGCATTATTTATAGTCTAGTTTGCTATCAAGTGGGATTCTTTGCTGGCTGATTGATGTTTTCTGACACATCTTATACTTCTGTATACAATATGAGAAAAAGTAGAAAATAGTCCGTAGGCTCTAGTTCTGCTCCCTCTAAAATAAAAAAGTCCTTTGAGAGTCACCAGTGAGTAGCACATTCCCTCATCATTAGCAACAGTACTACATTCTCTACAGCACCTAGTGTTGCCTGGAAGATAAGTGTACAAGAGTAGGATTCTTTATGCTATGTTTAGGCAATTAATATTATACTTATATCACCACATGTGTCTCTTCAGGACATGATCTAAAAATGATCTCTGCTCTCCTCATACTTCCAGCTCACACTCAGACAACATGACAGGAATTCCTCTTTTTTTTCTGCTTACTTTCTACAGTATAGATGCACTGCCATTTGAGCCTCTGTCTATTCTTCCATAATACTAAACAAATCTCACTGCTTCAATAGATGAACAACAAGAACAGAACCATTATCTGGTCAAACTGGTGTGTATTGTGACCATTGCCACCAATATGTGATCCTCTCCTCAGGAAATTCTCTCCAATGTACAAGCACCTAGAGTATTCCTAGGGACCCTCAGTCCCTTCCTTTAATTATCTTTATTCTGGTCTGCTTTCTGCTCATCAGCTCCCTAGTGATTAGCAATGCGACAATTTATATTCATTTGCTGCCTTTTATGGAATTACTTGAACATGTAGACAAATCGTAGATCATAAATACATAGCAGCAACAGTAAAATAGGCAGTGCCTGACCTGATTGTATTAGTTACACAAGACAAATAATATTATCTAATCTACTAATATTTTGAAACCAGAGTTTGCTGTTAGTGACTGCCGAACTCATAATCCAGAAGAAAACAGCCCATTTAAAAACATCTACATCTTACATCTTTGGAAGTGAGAAATACTGAAGACCTCGTGCACTGCAACTTGTTAACATGATACACTGGTATTACAAATTGAAAATACTTTGACAGCTTTAATGTGTCCTTTTCCAGTGTAATGGCTTGGTGCATAAAAATGAATGTTTTTCTCAACATGATCCCTCAGCTCCTTACTGAAGATTTCAACTCATTTCCCAACACATGATGAAGCATCTTCCTTGTTATAATGTGACAATGGCACTACTGAGCACAACAATTTGAGTCTGAATATGCCACTGCAAGACAGAAAAAATCTGAAGAGGCAATTCCACCTAGAACTATACAGCAAATGCATAAGAAAGAGGAAGGAGAATGATTAAAGATGCATTAGCACAGTCTGAAAAACAATGCCCTCCACAAAAGAACCCTTTGGTATGTATGGTAAAAGAGGAACAGCACAGAGATTAGCAGAATGAGAGATAGATGAAGAATTTCGGGAGTCTGATGAAGCCTCTGAAATACTTGAGATGTAAATGTCTCTGTTCAAAAGTCAATTTTAAAACAATGTCGATATAAAATAAATCACTTCTGAAAAGGATTTAAACCCAGAAAAAAATATTTTCCTAATTAACCAGCTTAAGTATTAAATTTGTCACGTGGAACAACAAAAAATGTATTAAGTATTACCTAGATACTTTTATTTCAAGTAAATTAACGTATAACACCTTGAACATCCCACACACACTACTGCTTTTTTCTCCCCCTATGTGTGTGGTTTAAAGTGTAGTTTGGTAACCTGTGCCGATATTATTCACTGCCTCATACTACCTCACAACACACTTTCTCCTGGAGCTTGAATGTTGGGTCTCCACTCCTGATCAGAAAAAAAAAAATTCTCAACCACAAAAATCAGCAGCTAGTGAGACTTTGATTCAATCCAGATCACCCCCCCCTCACCCCCCAAAATTATTAGTGTGTCTTCAGAGAGAAGCAGCTGTTTGGAGCTTTTGTTTTGTTTTGATGTGGACCAATCTTGGCTTGCAATGTACCTTTAGAAGGACTGCCCTGATGAAAACACAAGTAAAGCCATTATCTGTACTTGGCACTTAAATCCCAGATTATCCTCCCCACTCCACTTTTCATGTCCACTGTTTTCCAAAAACAAACACCACAATGAATCTCTTCTGCTAAACAGACTAAGCCATTTTCTGTATTGCAAAACTGCAGGAGAACCTATATGTGGCCTCATAAAAGGACCAATCCTGTAACCCTCATTCATATATTTGACAGGAGCTAACCACTGCACTCACTTAAACACTGGTTCCTAACATATTTGGTAGCAGCCTTATTACTGTTTGGAAGCCTTTAAGTGTATATTACTGACTGCTGAACCAAGTTAACTATTTCTTCACAGTCTCAAAATGAAATTAAGACTTTTTAAAGATTCAGCTTGTGAAAGACACCTGCTTTAAGAACATATTCTAATGAGTTTCTATATAGCTCTCAAATACAAAATTTTGATAAAAGGTTTGCGAATTACCCACATTAGGACACAACTTGTTTTGCCTGGCATGGGGACCCTTTAGAGGTACAGAGCACTCCCATACATAAGGGAATCATTCTGGTTTTAATGGAATCCAGCATTCTTTCAGCTTTTGTAAACCTGAAAATCTTGTTGTCACTCCAAATCTGTACCATACTTTGCACACAGCTGCAATGAGTACTTCCTCAGTACAGGGAAGCAGAACCATGCAGATGCCCAGCCTGATTCATTAGTAAGTTCTGCATCATTTGCTTGTGTTTTCTACAGAATTAGCTTGCAAAAAGTGTGGGAGATTTCACGAGTGATGAAACGCCACAGCTATCTATCCTGGTTCTGCTGTAGTGTATGGATGCCCAGCACCCTGGTGGGTCTCACAGGGATGCATAGCCCAAAGAAGAAAATCTGAACCGATCAAGATATTCCCAAGGGAACTCTTCATTAAATCCTAGCAATTTATAACACTAACTCATTACAAGAAATAATTACCATAGCAACCACTGCACACCAGGCATTTGCTAGCACGAACAACAGTGTGTGTTCACAGGAGAGGAAGTGGGAGGGAAACAAGTCAAAACAAAAAGTTCTAGAGAGCTTTAGCTTAGTTAGTCACAATTAGATTATGTTTTCCTGTAATTTATTTTTCATCACAAGAATGTTTGCTATATTAAGAATACTTTTTCAAACAAGCAGCAAACATTTCAGAATTTATAATTACAACAGTGTGTCACTATTATTTTACTTTACAGGATTAAAAACCAACAGAGTCAAACTCTGAGGGCTAGCAGACTTCGACTGTTTTATGGTAGTTAATAATTTTAATCGTGCTTCCTTTCCTAAATAAAAGCTTCCCTGTCTGCACACTTGTCTCCAAGTGCTCTCCATGCCTTCCCTAATACAATACCTGGAGAATTACAGTGTGTTCCAGAACTGGAATGTTGGCCTGGGCAAAGGGCAAAAATCCCTTACTCTTTTGGTTGATTTTCTTCCTGGATTACCAGAACATTTTAACTTCAGCACCATGCAGAACATGCTTTTGATAACAATTACAGCACGATCTCATTGTATGGCTTTTCAGTCAGTAGCATTCCATTTTGTGTCTGTGTTTTTCAGTTAAATTTCACAAATATTAATTTATTTTTTTTTAACTTTGGATTAAATCCTAGACTTCTTTCATGTCTCTAACACACTTTATTTGGGGAAAGCAAACTTCAGATGAATAGAAATAGGGTTTTGAGACCCACTCCAGTAGTTTGGGCAAGGGGGAAAAGGAAAAAATGTCTTACAAGTTGTGATCCATCTAACCCACTGAAAACCAATATAAGATTCCCAGTTAGATGCTATGTGCACCTACCCAAATTTCATCATTAATGTTTAATGTTTTTCTGTAATTGGAACGATTTCTGACAATAGTGGAGACTCATTGGCCCAGTTAAACACCTTCCTGACCTCACCTTCTGAAGTGCTTTGCTTTGTTTGTACATAATTATAAAGCATGAGCTTTCAAGCATTTCTCAGTATTAACTGATGCTGTGTCTGTTTGTAAGTTAGTGATAATTTGAGGGGTTGCTATTTTAAAAATGTGTTTCTTTTAAACTCTGTCTTTAGTCCTATTTTGAATGCAACTTCTAGTTTATTATCCCATTATTATAAGGGCATCAGTTCACAAGGTTGAAAAGAATCCATTTCCCTCCAAACACTGCAATGTAACTGTTCACATAGAAATAAACACTGAAACTTAACAGCAATGCCTTAAGCCTCCACAACTCTTTCCTCCCTTTGCCTTTCCTTCTTGCCAACTGCTAACAATAAATGTAAAAGTAATCCTAGTTTATATTTGAAGCTATCTCAGCTTTAGAAGAACCTTCCAAAAATGATTGATGCTATGATTTAAACCCACAGGTAACCCCCAAAATCTGCTTTGAATAGCAACAAATGCCTAACAGGATCTTGAGTGATTGTAGCAAAGAAATCTAATCTCTGAACTCCTAAAGGTCAAGATTTACTGCCTGGTAACATGGCTCAAGTGTAAATGCTCTGTAATGCTATACTAGGTGATTGCTTTGCTCTCTAGACAATGTCAATTTTGTCCAAGTAGCGGCAGATGTGTCTAGCATTAAGTCAGAATGGTGTCAAGGGCCCTTCTTGAACAGTACTGCTTCTCAGAGAAACTGGTCCTAAAGCCCTAGTCTATTAAGACCATACCCAAAAGACAGACATTTAAAACTTAAAGGAGGCTAGAGAATCAAGGTGCATTAGAGCTCTAACGTTTCACAGTCAGAAGGCCCAGAAGAAATTCTCTTGTGAGATGAATGCACAGTCTCAAATCACACAAGCCTTCCTAGCTTCACCATAACCAGCGCAGCTAAAGTAACTTACATCAGGAAAGTATTTGTTTCAGAACATTCTTCTTTCCAAATTTTTCCTCATGAATTTCCTCAACAAGGTCCTACCATGGTGCTGCAGTTCAGAGTCTCCTTCCTCCACACAGGGAACCTCTGCTTCCCCTGGCTCCTTTACCCAAGCCATTTATGCCCAATACCCACAGCAGCTATGAAATTCTACCCTAAAATTACTATTTGAAACTGCTCCCCATTGCTCTGACCTCTTCAAGCTACAGAGACCCAATAATCAAAGACTTCATTAAATACTACCTATTTTATTATGGTATGTTTTATGTCTAAGAAGATAGGGTCAATGAAGATAAAGAGGGAATGCAGGTATGATTTTCAGATGTTGCCAAGGACAGGGTTTCCCTTCCATGCCTTGATATGGACAGATGTCCTATACTTGCAAAAGAGATGATACTAAATGCTTGCACCTAGGGTGAATGACACAGACAAAAAGTGGCTGCCAGCTTAGCCTGTTGAGCAGGAATTTGAGTGGAATATTCTCTGCTTGTTACAGAGGTTAAGTTGCCCTGAATAACTCGAGTTTTTCATTTTTCCTCCAAGAATATTGAGAGAAGGTTTTCAAAAGATTCATACATGATTAATAAATATTTTGACAGCTGCATAAATACACAATATGACGTCCAATGAATCATTTAGCCCTTTTCTTATTTCACTCAGCTGAGGATTCTTTGAACCTCACTACAATACATAGTCTTCCTGGATGGGGCTCCTTTGTGCTGCAGTTCCTGTCTGGGGTGCTTTGTGCTGACTTAGCATACATATCCTTCACATCTGTAACATATTTAAAGTATCTAGTAGGCTTTTACAAACCAGTTACACAAAATTCAGTATACATTGACAGGTCTTTACAGAAACACCGTTTCTGCCAATCTGATGCTTGTATTTCGGACTTTCCCAAGAATAGAAAATACTCTCTCTCAAATGAAGCTTCTCGTGTAGGGCAGTAAACAGCCTTTTGGAAGAGCTCTGACAAACAGACTCTGTTTATGTGCAGAAATCATACTGGGATAGCTAAAAAAAAACCACCCACCACCAGTGTAAAATCTGGCTTTAAATCATACAAGTAATTCCACCAGTGCTACTAGAGTAGGCATTCCTGCCAGATCTCACTGCGAGCTTACTCACCTATATCATTTGAAGTAACCCTTTTGAAGTCTTATTTATGGCTGTGTGAAAAGCATGATGCCATACAGCCTCATGCTGGGCATACTGTCATTAAACTCTGAATGGCAGCAAATGTAATTTAACTTCTCTGAACAGCATCATTTGGAATAGGCCCAGGAAAACCTAGTGTAAAACTAATTTCTAGCTGCATCAGATATGTAAGTATTTACAGAGCTCTTTGTAAACACACTGCAATTAAAAACATTTAATAGAGAGCAAACCCACTTTACCATATGGCAAATCATCTTCAGTTAAGGCAAGATAGCCTTAGTGTCTGACAAAGAGGGCAAGGGAGACAGACTGTAAATTCCAAAGACCTGACAGAGAAGGGGCCCCCAGAATAGCTCATCTATGTTGGAATTATGAGGACAATGTAGAAAAAGCAGCCTCAAGCCTCAAATCTTTGCCATGGGATACAAAGACACCTGTAAAAATCCCCCTGCAGGACCAACATAATCTTACATGAAAAATAATTGCTTCAAGCAGCAGGAAGTAGGAGGTGCAGCACTATCCAGGAACATCACAGCCTGTTAGGGCTGACAAGAACGGCATCAGGAGATTAATCTCCATCTATGCAAGGCTTTCTCTTAAAATTTCACATGCTAATTAGTATGGAGGGGAAAGGCTAACAGTGGAATGGAGAATGTAGCTGATCCCTGCAGCAAAACTCTTGGAATCCTCCTTTAGGATCCATTTGGTACAAGGTAAAGAAGAGAGACTCAGCAGATTTAAGCAAACTCCTGAAATTGCTTGGAAATACACACTTTGTTTGGAAAAATCTGTATTTGTGGTGGGTTTTCTTTTAAGATAGAAATTTGATATGGTGGCTTAAAGAAAATAAATATTTCTCTTCCTCTCCTACCAAGTTGTGTGCTGGTGTCCTGCCCAAAGAGTCCCCAAGTGACCCTAACTTTTCCAATTAGGCCTCACAATAGTTAAACACAGAACAGGTTTTCAGGAAGAAGGTGAGAAACTTAACATTTCCTGAAAACTGCTAATGAACAAAAGCATCTAGAACGATAGTAATCCTACATTCTTCATTCCCACAATACAAGGCAGCTTGTGAACCAGGGCTAGCTGCACCTCCAGCTGCCCAGCACTGCAGTAGCTCTCCCTCTGTGCACTGGAAAACCATGTCAGCTGCATGAGAATAACACACAGTATAGCCAAGCTCCAGAACTCTCTGCAGCAAACATTGCTAAGATTCAAGTATGCACTGACAATGCAGACTGGAAAAGTACTGTAAAGTGTAACAGCAAGAGCAAGAACCAATCTCCTTGGCACAAGCAGGTCATAAGCCAAGGAAGGAAGAAGCTGCCCTACTTCATACAAATGCCAGCCAGCTATTATGGAACTTTTGAATCAGCAGGGAAACACGTTTGAACATGCTCTGAGCAAGGCTTGGCACAGCAAAGAAAATATCTCCAGAAGCCCAGTTCAGAATCTGCAGTGATCCTGGTGATCAGAGGTGTCTGTATATACAGAGTCCATTCTTTATGTAGCTTTTACAGGATGTCAAACACTAGAGCTGTCAAATGGCTTAGAAACACCTGAGTAGTCTTCAGTGCTTTCATAACAGGTCAAAGTTGAGTGACATTTTTAAGCTTCAATTTATCCTAAGTGAACCAATATGCAAAATTAATGAGATCATAAATTTTTCCTCCGGTTAATGTGCTAGGTGGAGGATGGAGAGCAGGGAGAGGCAGGAAGATGAGAGGCTGCCCAAACTCATGATCTTGATTAAACTAATTTAATCTGCAACAAAGAATAAGAACCATAAAAGCAGAGACATTATTCACTGGGAAAGGATACTCACACAGAGGATGTCTTCAGCTGCTCTGCCTTCCCAGACTTAGATTCAGACTAACACAGGCCATTTAAAATTGCAGGAGTAAACTAATACACAAGGTTATTTAACAAGAAAACCACATGGGTTTACAATTTATTTTTTTTTTAAGGTTCAGTACAATATTGTGCTCCAAGAACAGTAATTTTTTTTCAGTGTACCATCGTTTTAAAACCATAGGGATGGTCTAGCAACAGCTGTAACTGCATGAAGTCTGACAAGTTACACATGTATACATCAATTGAACTGCTACTCCTACAACTACAGCAAATGAGAAACATAGAAAGCCTCACCCTGAAAGAAAGAAAGATCATTTCATACCTCATCTCTATTAGCAGATACTGTGCATCAACAGATACCGAGGAAGACTGAAGAAACAGCAGGTAGATATGGAAGAAACCCATGCAGAGAACAATGCTTCAGCTTACTGTATTAGTTATGATCATCACATATACTGAAGCACAAGATTGCCTTTCTGCCAAAATTCTTGGGGCTTTTTTTTTTTTAATCATTACAACTCTCATCTGATATTAATCTGATTGACACTTTCCAACCTGGAAGTATTGCTTTGATTACATATAAATACACAATCCCCAATACACCAAAATTAAACCTATGCACATTAAATTGCTTATTTTGATTTTTAAAAATATGTATCTTACCACAGTTAAAAACTAGCTACTTGTAAACTGCTCATTTCAAAATTCAAGCTTATTTTAACAGATAGTTGTGATAATCAAAATTATATACATTTAGATTGTGTACTAAATTCCTACTTTCTTTTGCTTGAATTTGAGAGTTGATAATAAACATGTCAAATGTACATGGACTCAAAACTGGATAGCAAGAACATTGTTTCATCTGAATTTATGAGCATTACTACAGCAATTCTCCATCTACCAAAATTCTGCCTTGCCTTCAGGGCAGAAGTACCAGGCACTGCCACAAGACTCAAAGCCTGACAGCAGAAGGAATAGACTGGCTTTGTGCAAGGTACATTGCAGGTGCTGAGAGACAGGCATAAGCAGACTTTTCATGTTCTATCTGCCTTGTACTCCAGCTTGGATACTCAATTGCATCTGGAAACCTGGAGGGTCCAGGTTAGGATGGACTGACTTTCCTTACTTAGGGGGTTCTTCAGTGTGACCATTCATGGGGTAGAATAAATCTTAAGCATGCTGCAATTCAGGTGGTTTTCATACAGTACCTGGGGAGGATGATCATTTTGTGGGCTCATCAGGACTTCGGATGTGTAAGAGAAATACAAGATGAACAAATTCCCTGTTTGAAAGTTAATCTAGCTTCCCGAAATACTCCAGTATATCCATTAACGTGGAAAGTCCCCTAGCTAGAACGTGACCTCAGAGCACAGGAAACCAGATCAGTCCCTGATTCTTTCATGAATTCTGGTAAACTGGATATGGCAAGATTCTCAGAATCTAAGCTCCAGCCTCTGTGCCTCTGTTATTAAAAACCAGAGCATTCTCCTCCTTTTGTAGTGGTGTTGGTTTTCTGAGGATCACACTGAAGGGTGTGCAAGGTTCTCAGCCTTTGGCAATGTGGACAAAATACTTAAGAGGCAAAGTTAAGGCAATAAGATCTTCTAGGAGGTAAGACTACAATATATACATATATACTAGAATATATACTGTTAGTTGATGAATTATATTTGTTAGCATTCACTTCATCCATCACATAGGATTTCACATTCTTTATTAACCCAACTCTTACCTTAAACGTACCTTTTCCCTGATAATGCCTAAATTCTTATATTGTCCGCCTACAAATAATTTATTTGCTTTGTGCTGTGCACCACTGGCTATTAGGGATTGAAAGGAGAACAACCTATTTTTCTTATATCCTCGGATTTGAATCACTAAAGTGTTCTAACTCTCAGCATGCGATCACAGCTGAAACGAGCTAGTCCTTAATTAAACAGAGGTTGAAGCTCATTGTTTAATTAAACAGATGTAAGTGCCTAATCATTCAACTATTCCAAGCATAGACTACATATCATTTAATCTCACCACCCACACGATGAAGACACAGCTATAAGACTTTGCTGCAAACTATTTCAAATAAGGTGGCCTGTGCTTTTAACAGAAAATTTTTCCAGTGACTGGATAAGCAGGTAAAATATGAATTTATTAAGACAGCCATTTCCAGTAAAGCGAGTTGGAAATGCAAATCTCTGTATGGAGCAGGAAATGGCCTTTTAGCACGTCCCACACTGCTTGCTTGTTCTGATATTCAGGTGGCTACACTGTGAAAGGCTTTATAACACCATGTACGCCTTTCAAACAATGCTCCTGTAACGTGTAGGATTCTGTGTAGATGCTTTTTTGGGCAAAGAGGGTATACTTCACTGAACACTTTAAGAAAGCCTGAGCTGTATGTTGATACATACAGACAACTCAAAGACCTATGAGATGAACCTAGCTGCAATGCTAGACAGATTCTTTCTTAGAGGTTTAAAGCGAGGTGCCTGACATCAGAGGAGGCAAATACTTTTCTCTACATCCTTTTTGTGTAGCAGTCATAAGGATAACTACTTTCTGGAGCAGAAGAGTTTATCTGAAAGGATTTCACTGCATGAAGGGAAAATAAAGACTGACAGCTTAGGCAGTCAGCTTTTTACCTATATTTGACAGATCCAGTTGTTTGTGAGGAGAGCAGGGGGAAAGAGACTGACAGATTTCTCCAGACTACTCAAGCCACCTGGCAAAAAACAGGGTGGATCCCAGCATGGACAAAAAAATCGTGGATAGAGAGTATGAATTGTAATATTTAGCAATGGAAAGGAGCTTAAGACATAGGCAGAGAAGTTGTAGGTGCACTTCCATCTTTGACAGGACGGTCACCACAAAAGGACCCTGCTGACTTTCTGCCTCCAACCACTTGTTTCCATTCCTTGGGCTAGGGGCAGCTGTGCTCTTAGACTGCACTACAGTATACACTGAAGGCGGCAGTGTGACAGAAAGAGTAGCCCCTTGTATCCCAACAGAACATTTGTTAGTTGCATCAAGAAAAGATTTGGCTGAAAATAACACCCTCACCCAAAACTAGAGGTCCCTGGCGTTGTCTGCAGAAACACCCATACCAGTAAAGCACGGGGAGGGTGTGAAGATGAAGAAAGTGTTGGGGATTGGTTTGATTTCTTGGTTTTTTTTAAGATACATCCATACAGATTTAAGAATGCACATCAAATTATGGGCTCGGTTTTGTCAATTCCACTGCTTTTAAGCTGCAGCTACAAACACACAAATATTATTTTAAAAACAGTTAATTTTAAGTGATTTAAACGAAAAGTGAACAGTAAATTTAATTTCTGCCACGTTGTTCAGAGGACAGGAGATAGAAGCATCATCAGAGCAGGAACAAGAGGCATCAGAGGACAGAGGAGATAGCAGCCTCATCATAGCAGGAACAAGAGGCAAGAGTAGGAGAGCAAGTATTTCTCAGATTAGCTTTATCAAAGGCTTCATAATACAGAATTGCCTGTGCCTACCACAGGCTAACATCTTGACCTGAAGACTCAAGATACTTGCAGCCAAAGAAACTTTACATTTTTAAAATGAGATAAGCATGTTGAAATGTTTGCCGTTTTCTCCCAGGGGAGGCTGGATCACACATTTCAAGGGAATAGAAGTCACTTACTCAGTAAATATCAAGCTAGTAGCCTAACGTACAACCTAGTGGTGCTTAGACAATCCAGTAGGGAGCAAAGCACACGGTCATACATAGAAGAGAATGTAAGGATTAATCGCACCAGGAAGGAGAGTGAGTCCTTTATGCTCTTATTGCCCAGCTAAGCAGTCCAGGCTTTAGCCTCTACCTGTCTATAAATTGTGTGAACTTCTACAGATACCCAGAGATGAAAATGATTATTGTAAAAACACAAGACATTTGCTGCAATTAGTTTTCTGAAATCACGCATCAGGTGGGAAATAAAAATATGGGAACTGCTACAAAGGGAGGAAGAAAAGAAATTAATTGTTCTAGCTCAGCCTTTCTGTTCCTGATGGCAGCAAGGTTAAACCTGCTGGCATGAGCCTTTCCACAACAGTCTGAATTATTTTGAATAGGTTTTGAAGTGAACAACACAACACAATCATATTGAGTTTTTTCTGATATGTATAGCCTTCATAGGGGAAAAAAGCGTCAGTTAAGAATTATTCTGCAATGGTAAACTTACAGTGGTTTTATTGGGATTTTTTTTCATATCATAAAGTAAAAAAACCCCAGAAATTTAACTATCACATCAGCCACTGCTAACAAATTACCTTGTGCTGCCAGCAATGTTACAAAGTGACAGATTCCTGTTGTTAAACTTGATGATCAGCAGCATCGCAAAGGAACATGGAACAACCAGTGAACTTTCCATAAAGACACTTTGCTTCCCATAGATCTCCATACGTAACCTTTACTGGTCTCAGTAGGATCATTACATCCATTAGACTGTGGACTCAGCACTGCTTTAGTTCTTAAGTTAATACAACTGAGACTTATTTTTTTTACTTTCCTATTGGGAAGTAGCATGTGCAATTTTAGTGATTTCTTAGATCATTCCATAAGTAAATCAAATATTCTTTCAAGCCTAGTTATCAAAATTGTGTCCTTTGATACTACATCCTCCATCAAACTGCAGTAATCCAGATCAACACATTTTAAATCTCCACTATCTCTCCTAATATCATTCTAGCAGATAGAGTAATTAAATTTGTACTTTTTTTTTTAAAGTCCTACTCAATAAATCTGAATAAATTAACAACGCATTACTAAGGCTGCTACATTAAATTTGCATAGTGCATTTAATGAATATGCAACTGCAAGCGAAAAGGTCTGCTACTGTGAACCTTCCACATTAGCATAACTACTTCCAGCATGTTTCTTAAATAATGCACTCATTTGCACATCACTGACTTGGCTAATTCTGACTTCAGTCAGGGTAGCCTTGTAATTAAGACTCTTGCTTTAATTTTTAATGAAGTTTATGTTACATCAATCCTGACAGTAATGAGGGGACATGGAAACAAAAAGGCTGCTAATAATTAAATTCACAAACCAGTTTGAGGGATAATAATTCCTGAGGAGAAATTACATGACTAATTATTAATTAAATATTCATACTATTGCAGGGCCATCTCCCTTAACTGCTCCTTCTTGTTGGTAATAATGCTGAGATGTAGATGCCTTCCTGCAACCGTTCTGATTTTAAGGTCTTTGGTTAATTTTAGTGCACCATTAATCAATATGACACAAAAAATAAAATTGCTTTAATTGGTATCATTTTATTGTTTCTAAATATTACTACAGTTGGTTTAGTTCTGTAGAATTAATCTAGTTAGTCGGTGCCCATTTTATGGGAACATAAATCCAGTTTATATCCATAAACTTCTAATGGCAGGACAACTTGACCTTTTTTTGTAACATTACTGTTTACAGATAATTACACCAACTCTTTAAAAGGTTGTTTAATAGCTTTGCATTCATCATAGTAAAATGAAAAACATGCAATATTATTTAACTCCAGACTATTCTAAGAAGGTCTCCAAGACCCTAATTTACCCCTGCTGAAAAGTAAGCAATATTAATTTGTGTGTTTTTAAGAAATCTATGAGAGCTTTTCCTCAAATACATGCAAATAGATTGAAAGTGTTTGTGTATGGATCTCTATTTGTTCTTTATACAAATTAATTACATATAACAAAAATAACAGCACAGCAATGACTTCTTTCACAGAAAGAAAGATGTCAGTGTGTGGCTTTCTGTATGACACAGGTCTCTGAATTGATAGTTTTCCGATCTCTTGCACACAAATACCATAAATTCACAGAGGAATTAGCCTGATTAATCCTAATTTATGTCAACATTTATATCAGCCAGGATTCTGCCTACTGAAAGTGCCATAATAAACCTTTAAGTTTACACGTTTATTAAAAGAAGTCCAGTTTGCAGGAAAGTTTAGCAAGAGGAAAAATTATTTAAATGAAGATTATTAGTCACCGAACTCAGTTGCACTATGAATTTGTTTTAAAATTTATGTTAGTGATTTAAAGAGGGAACATTTTGCATAGCATAAAATAGATTCTCAAATTATTAAAAAGATATCATGCATGTCCTTTTACCCTGAAGGGGCATTTGGAAATTCTGAACCAGGGCAAACATTTCATTTTTCTAATAATTCAAACCAGTTGATTCATCAAAGTGAAACAAGTCCATCACCATACATGGGGCAATGATTCCCTTTAGCTAGTGCTTGTCACATTACTACAATCTGACAGGTTTGTAGGGCATTATTACTAGATCTGATTTGTACCACTCCATCCCTTTTACTAAATCTTAAAAATCTTTTTAACTTTTCTTTTTTCCTCTACTCTCTTAAACTAACACCTGAAGGCAATTTAAATATACCACTCCATAATGAAATACCACTTTCATTCTCTCTAGAATTAAGATGTCGTTATCAGCCATCTGTTCCTGGTCCTGCTCTCTTCCATCAAAGAAATAATTCCAGGCATGAAACACCTCATTGGAGCAACAATCACCTGAAACTGCCAGAGCACGGCAATACAAGGGGCAGCCTGATTTGCAGGGGGAACAGCAATTGAAGAAACTTTTTCAGGTGACTTGGAGTCGCTGTCTGCAGCATGCAAGAAGACATCCTCCTTTCTCTTTCTTCCCTCCTTCCTGTTCTGGAAGCAATTCACCTCTTCCTTGCTCTACTTGTGCTCCCTAAAGTACAACGTCTGATATATACAGGACAGAAGGCATCTGAAATGTTCTCAAGTTAAGGATCAAATGATCAGTTCAAGGCACAAAGATATAGGGCCCATACTGAAGCATCTCAGTGAAGTTCAGTGGATGCTAGGGAGCAGAAAAAAGCACAACTCTAGCTGTGCTACTCTGACTATCACCAGCAATTTTACATGCACACAACCTGTAGCAACAGCACACAGACTTTGATTTCTAACCATATTTCACCAACTATTCAGGCCTTGTTCTGATGGGAATTTCAAGGGAGGGCAAGGGTTAGCGTACAGGATGTTATTGCAGGGCCCGTAAGGGGACTATCCAAACGGGACTCTTCCCTCAGAAGTGAATCACCTGGCAGCATACAACTGGAGACGTTAGTCTTGACTTTGGTGAGGTTCATCACCTCTTACAGCATTCTCTTACTGATCTGAAGAGAAAGTAAAATTCCAAGAAGCTCCCATCTTGCCTTCCTGAAGCTCAGGTGTAGGCTCCATTGGTTCAGTCCTCCCTGTGATAGAAAGCATTACTGCAGGGGCACAGAGATACCTCTTTCAATCCAGTCTTGAACTATGCACTGTAGCTCAGGTTTCCAAGCCTTGGAGTCTGGCCTCTTGCTGGGTTTGGCAACAAAAACAGTGACTGAGATGGTCCTGTTGAGATTCACCAACACTTCACTCCCACCCCGAGTCATAAGATAACATTTCTGCAGCATTTAAATGGAAAATATTTGAGCCACATCTGAAAAGTCCTGAGCTAATTAATGCAAGCCATATTTCCTGACAATGCTTATTTTAGTTATTACTGTAGTCTATCATGGTAAAAAACCTGACAGGTAAACTAAACTCAATTGCTTGGCACTAGTACACAAAGTATGTCAACAAATACAGCTGGCTGCAGGTGAGTTTGGAATTGCAACTATTTCAGACTCTAGTAAACAGAGAAAGCACTGACATTTCTACTTCAGAATTATTGTACAAATCTCAAAATATATGCTTATTTCCAACAGGAACAAAACACATGCATTTTCAAGCATTCTTCTGGTTTTGTTTTAATTGGTTTGACTCAAAGTGTTTCCTTCTCCCAAGCATACCTTAAATAAAAAGAACACACTTTTCAAGAAAACATTTCCACAAAAATATCTCCCAAGTACTGAACATTGACCAGAAGAGTTTTACTACCCTATGCATTTGTTATTCATTTATTGAGGCTTTTCTCTGTGCCAGTGCTGTGCTGATTATAGACTCCCTAGGTTTCATTAGGAGACATTTCTAGCAAACAGGAAGACTGGTTATTTTATTGGCAAGGCATGCTGAAGGAATCAGGGCTTTATGTATTCCATAAAGTTAGCTGTGTAATTAGTAACAGAATAAAAGTTAAATGAATATTGCTCTCTGTTTCAGATTGGCTATGTAGTTTCTGTTAACGACTAACTCCACAGCACTTCATTGTCAGGATTCAATAATCAAACAATAGAAATCTGGGGCATTTTGACAGGATGTTTTAATTACTCTACAAAATTTTATTTAAGATCAGGTGAAGGCAAGACTCCAGCTGTGAAGCTGAAACACCTAATGACAATAATGCAGATTCACTTACATCATCTCTTGCCATTGCTTAAACCCTGCAATTTCCGAGAGCATTCCTGCTATTTATTTCCCCAAAAAAAGGAACAAACAAAAGAGTCCAGGGTCAAGTGCAGTGAGACCTCTAAATCCACACAAGGAAGTTCTGGTTTCCAAGGGGATCTACATTTGTACAGAAACCAGTGTGTAGCCTGCAAGATGCAGATAGTAACAAATATGTTATTTTATAAATACAGGTTTATTTTTACTTTTTCCACCAGCAAAGCAGATTTTTCAAATTTTATATGAACTTACTCATGAGTTTTATTTTTTATGATTACACTAACAAAATAATAATGGGAATTTCTTTTACCCTTCAACATCATGAGGTAGTCAGATGAGAACTTTGTATTGCATAATACATGATGCCCTGCTTTACATGTGATATGCTTTAGAAAAATCTTGGTCTAATTGTGAAAGACTACTGTTACAAAACATTCTCATCACTGGCATGTTTAATTGAGCTCCTGAGAGGCAGTATCAGTAAGACTTAGGGATAAATAACCAGTAGTCCCATTGGTCTCACCAAGAATCCATTGATGTTTCATAAATCCTAGTCAGTACAAATCTAATTGAGTTACCATGCTGAATTAGCTTACATCTAAATGGCATTCATGTCTACAAATGGAATAATTAGAGTCTAGAAAATGGGATATATGAAGTGCTATCCCAAGTGACAACAGTAAGACATTTGTATTCATTCTATCAACTGCTTTAAAAAAGCAGATGTAATACTTGATTTGTGGTTGATAACAAGACACTGTTATTGAGTCTAACAATGATATTAGACAGCGAATGTTAACTATTTCTTCATATCTATTTATATTTATTCTAAGAGATTCTTCACTTTGATTTTTTTCAGATTTTCCTTTAGGATACAAAGTCATTACATGACTACATACTCCCTGTTTTATATCTAGAGTAATGAAATCAGAAACACTCATTAGCACTCCTCTTTCCACTGCTAGAATTCTAAGATGAATAGCAAATAAATCAATAAATAACAGGGTTTGCAGCAGAACTTTCAAAGCCACTAATATTTTTAGCCTCACTACCAAAGGAGACCTTTTAGACAGAATAAAGCAAATAGGATTGTTATTTTGTCACCTTACTGAACCACTTTCTTCTATGTACTAAATAAAATAATGTACCATTACATCCTTGCCAGAATCCAGTATCACCCTGCACTACAGACTGACATTTATCAGATGTCACTAGTTGGCTGGTTCAGGTTTAGTTAAGCACCATCTGTTTTTTCAGGACAAATATAAACCATGACTATCTGAAACTGTACATAAAACCACTGTTAAATTAGAATGAATCTTTGCAATGCTGGGTAACAGATTTCTTTAATTCAGAAAGTAGCCTAATTTGCATGCATATTTTATTTATTACACCAATTAAGTTTTGCAAATAGTTTGCAATGAGGTCCCTATGACCTAATAATTCACAATTACTCCTGGGATATCCTGCCCACTTTAGCACGTTTTGAATAATATTACTATCTCCTTGAGAAAAATAATGCATTTTTTACATGATGGATTTTTAAGAGTGTGCATACCTCTTTCTTAAGCAATTTTACTCTAGGCAGGGTTACTGCAACTACTTCATAGGCCTTTGTTGTGTTGGTTAATGAATGCTTTTCTTCAGCTTCCTGTCTTTTCAGATACTTGTCTTCTAAGCTCTTGTAGAAATCCCGTGTATATACGATCTAGATGAGCACTCTGGGTGGTAACACAATATAAATAGATAATAACTATTTGAAACTGCCAGGATGATATTCTGTTTCTACTATAACATCAAATAATGGAGCATAGTTGACACTGTGGAGCAAACTTATTGCAGTTAAATCTACTCAAGTCTGGTAAAGTTGCTTCAGATTTTTACTGCAGAATTTAGCCTCCAAAAAACTGCGTCAGGTGGATCACTTGGATCTGTTCAAATAATGACAAGTTGTATTGGGTTGTTTTGTAAGAACAAACTATCATATAGTTTGCTCTGCTTTAATCAGCTCTATAAGGAATTTTAAATTGGCTCGGTGTATGAGGAAAATGCTTTGTTTTGGTAGTATCCAAGCAAGACTGGCATTTCCTTAGACTTCATATGCATAGCTTCCTCCCTAAAAGAATTCAGCTAGTAATCTGCATTTCTCAATTTTTCATTCCATTCTGAACAAACAAAACTCCATTTTTATAAGAAAGAAAAATTCTAACCTGCAAAGACAGTAGCAGAAGATGACATATTTGCTAAAAGAAAAACAAAAACAACCACAAAAAAGCAAATAAAAAACCCAAACAACCCACAACGAAAACAACCCCATACAACAGAAAACCCCTCAGGACTTGAATATCTGGCTTGCTTTTTGGAAAAAATGGTGATTCCTGTGGGAACAGAAACCTGCTCAAGAAATTAGTACCTTGCAGTTAGAAGGTGACTATCTATACATGGCAGTATGAAGCATCTTGGTTTTCCTATATCTTTTCTCAGAAAACATACTTGGACACACTCAATTGAAAACCTTAAAAGTGGTATGTCATAATGGACAATCCAACTTCCTATGTCTTTCCAGTGCTTTCACTGCCAGGTGTTTTCCAAAACTGGGCTAGAGCATGGGAAGAGCACTAGAGGCCTGGGCTTTTTCCCTCTGCCCCCACTAGAAAGTCTGGTGGCTTCCTGCACAGACCACTGCCTGCCCACAGGTTTCCTCACATCCCAAGAGGCCCTTTGCTGAGAAAGCCTCTCTGGATATTTCCTTCTCTTTGGTTTGATGTGCCCTGCTGTTTCACTCTGATGAAGTACAACACTGAGTAAGCCCTCTTCTTTCTGCTCTTTTTTTGTGAACACATCTGAGCTTCAGTTTTTGCAGGACACAATCCTTTTGTCAAAGCTCACACACACCATCCCTTCTGTTGTAGGTCATAGTTCTCTCTGTGCAGCCATCTGAGGTTTTTCCCTCTTTACTGCTTTCCCACCTTACATTGTTTTTTGATAATTAAGTGCTGAGCGCTGTACTCCATGTGCAGTCAGAGCCTGCCTTTGTACAGAGCAACTAGTCCTAGTGCACTCTGCACACAGGTGACAACATCTGCCCACTTTAACACAACAGAGCCTAGCCAAAAAGCAACTGAAATCCTTCCTACTGCTGACTTGATCCACTAGTTCATGGTGAGCCTTTGTAATGGCCTGCCAAGTTTCTTGTCCCATCACCCATCCATGGCTAACCATCACCTTTTCCTCAGTTTTTCCCATAAGTAAATCTCATCTCAGATTATTTTCCCCAACTAATTTGATGTCATCCTATTTTGCCCAGCAAAATGGATTCAATGCTACTTTCTACCTCTTCTAAAACATTTAGATTATTTTCTTGTATATCTGAAGTTCCTGGTGATAAAATGCACCTAGCAAAGTTAAAAAAAAAAGTAAAATGGGCAATTCCCAAATAGGAAACTACCGAGAAAAACATTACTTTTAAAATTAATTTAAAAAGTAAAGTAGTTGTTTCCTTATCATCAACAAACTGTTTCAGAAGGGAATATTGCAAGAAGCCTACATTATGCTTTTGCTTATAGAGGTACATTGCCTTTACTGATAGCAAAATGAAGTATTGAGTTCTGCCTTTTGGTCTACTGAAATTCAGTTTTAAGCAAGTAGGAGCTGTACTCGTGTAAGAAAGCAATCTAAACCAGCTAAAATGTGCAGAAAAAAAGCCTGTTAGGCAATGTAAAGCTCAAGTGTCTACATTCATGGGAGCAGTGAGGACTGAAACAGACTGTCCTGCTGAATGAGGGAGGTAAGCAAAGATATTACAAAATGAGCTTAAAACAAAGTCTGTTTACAATATTCATAAGTATAATATGAAATAGTTACAAAACACATAATATTCCAGCACTGAGGGGGTTTTGTTTTACTTCTGTGAAATTTCATTAACCTCCTTGCAAGGAGATGTGTTTGAAGGAACTCTATGATATAGGTCATTTTTAGTAGACATTTATATTCCATTGTTAATTGGCGATGCAAGGAGGAATGAAACAGCCTAGGAAGTATACTACAGGGAATAGCTTGCATTGCCAAACAAAATGAGCAAGTAACCTAGCAGATCTGTTTCCTTTCCCAAAATCTTTCCATGGCATTGCATTTCCTAATATGAGTGTGCAGTGCAACAAATTGGAATCAGTACAAATCATTTTGCACTATCAGTTAAGTGATGTGCAGGGCAGATGAACAAAACCTCTGTTTCTGCTAACAGCTAACCAAACTAACAGCTGGAGATGGCAAACAGATTCAGACATCAACCCAGAAAATGCTGTAGCAACCACATGAAACAAGAACACTTAGTTTCATTATGATGGAGAGAGATGTAGTTGGACTACATTTCCCATCATGCAAAGTGCAGGAACCTGATTGACAGTTTTAGTAACTACATTTTAATAAAACAGAATAGTGACTCAGCTTCAAGAAAAAAAAAACTGTGTGAAATTGCTTCATGTTATTTAAAAGGACACAGACTAAATGATTGTTTATCAGTATACAAAATACTGAGTGAAATTTTCCCAAAGGAATAGAAGCCTGAATAGTATTAACAGTGCTTTAAACTGTAATGAATTCCCAGTCTAATTCACGATGAGGTTTCAATTTATACCACATTTAGAGTACTCCAGGTTCAAGTAATCACTGCAGTAATTAGCTTACTTCCAGTCCTCCAAAATAAACCCACTAATTTTTGCAATCAGCCTTCATTTGGTTAATCACCAGTTTAATTGATTTAATTAGTTTGATCTGCAAAATTAGTCAAGTGTAAATACTGTTTTGTAAACAGAGTTTAGCTCCAAGCTGTAATACAGGGAATTCTAATTCAAAGCTAGAGTTAATAATAAAAACCAACACACACATGATTTTGTTGCAGTATCCAGCAGTTCTAAATCTGCAAGACACAAATTCACACTTTTAATAGATAATGCTATTTTATACTGGTGACAAAACTAAGGACATTGCCTCTCAGTTTTATTCTTGACTAATGATTATTACACTGCAACAACTGAGAATAGAACAGTGGTTTTGCTTTCTCTAGGCTAAGAGGCAAATTTTTCCTTAATTTTGCTTTTAGTTTCAAAAGATGGTAAAAGACATTTATTAATGAGCTAGACCAAAGGAAAAAAATATGAGCAGAGAACTCTGGTTTCTTCTAAACAAACACTATTTTAGAATGTTTTAGAAGGTACAGGAATAAAAGAAAGAAGCCAAGCTGCAAACCTGGGCAGCAACATACAAGACAGAGGAGACATCAAAATAGAAGTCATGCCCCAAAATTACAAGTTGGACAAAATTTGAAATAGCACTGGAATCAAATATTTGCTATTCCAGCACAGCTCCTTCAGTTATTGATATTAATCATCATAAATGTACATTTGTTCCTCTAAAAAAAGGGTGTATATATTTCATGACAAATACCCAAATTCACCATGTACACATTAAACTCTGACAAGGTATCCCAGCAGATGCAGAAAACGTATTCAGAAGAAAGCAAGTATGGTAGGCAGGTTATTAATTTCAAAATCAATTTCAATTTATTTTAAACAAATTGCATATTCCGTTATAAACTATTCAGAGATTTTCCTTCTTTTTGTACCAAGTTTTACGCTCCCATCTCAGCCTTATCACTAAATATAAAAGTATGTATACAATCTTTTCCTCCCACTTTTCCCCACCCCATTTTTTCACTTTATCCTTTAAAATTTAACAAGCATACCCCCAAACACTTTAAGATTTCCTTCACTGACTGAAAATTATTTCCTGACAGCAAGACACTTTCCTAACTATTGAGATACTGCAGCTTCAGAGAAGAAAACGAGAGATGCCAATAATTTTTTTTTTTTACAGTTCTCTTCTCTGTAAGAAATGGGAAACATCAGAGAAAATATATGTTTAGTTGAGAAAAATAAAAGATAAATCAAATTTCTGTTTAATTGGGCTTTAATTTCTCTCTCACAAAATGTTTCTAACTTCCTATCAAATATTCTGTTCAAAGTATTTCACAGGGGAGGGCTTTTATTTCTTTGATTAGCCACCTGGGGAAAGAGAATAGAAAACACAACCACAACACAAAAAAACCACAAAAACCCTCAAACAAACAACAGCCAAGAGCAACTCATCTGAGTCCTTCAAGCTTTTGAAAAACATTCATGCAACTCTGGACAAGACCAAGACCAGGAGGCAGCCAAGAGAGCTGCAGGGCAGAAGCCTGCACACATGTCTAAGCTCAGTGCCAGTCCCATTGCACCCACTGCATTCCTGCACAGCCTATGCTCCATTACTGAATGACAGTGAAAACTTGCAAGATCTAAACTAAGAAGGAACTGCAACATCTGCACCAGTTCGCTCCTATCATTTTAAAGCCTTATTTTTCATATCTTATGATGTACTAATTTGTGCATTTGCAAAAACAACTGTCAATTCTGTTCTGTACATGTGGTGTGGTTACCACTAAGGAGGATTTGGGGATTCACATTAAACTGAGTCCCAGATGTTTTCATCCTTGTGATTTGCATTGATCTGTTCCTTTGTCAGTTTTAATTATCAATCAAAATGACTGAATTAAGTCAACCACTCTGCAGAAGACCTATTTATGCACATGATCAAAAGAACAGCTATGGTACAAAGCCTGAAGAGGTTCCCCAATGCTCCATGCAACTTCAGTGACAGGCCTCTTCATGGAAGACACAACCCTACCCCTGCCCCATCTCCTGAGCTAACACAGCCTGTTCAAGTCTCTCAGTCTCTCTGCAGGACTTTTGTGTGAATAAATAACATTTGCTGGATGAAAATAAAACCTCTAATCACCAAGCCCTTGAAGAACAGCACTCTGTGGAATAGATTACAATATTTTAGCATGTTCGTTTCATTTGGTGTTTCCACTAGTGCTCTTTTAACAATGATACAAACTGCACATTGGGTACTCATTACACCACACTGGAGAGAGTAGGATAGCTTGTAAATATGCATTAAACTGGCTAGATTTTCTGTCACTACATGCTGTGTCTGAGCTGAGGCACAAACATGTATACTTGAGAGCAATAGTTGTGGTATATTCCTGGCATGCTGCCACTCTCAGTGAAGTATGTCTTTTTTACAGATGTTTCTTATGCTACTGGGAACAAGTTGCTCATCCATACACACAAAGGCATACACAAAGAGATATAAGGTGCTATGAAGAGAAAATTTATCTTTATACAGCCAGGGAAAAATGGATTTAAAGAAATTCAGTTTGGAGAGTACTAACTGTGCTCATCTTAATGCAATGGACAGCTTCCATTTTCTTAAACACAAGTCATATTGCATTTCATCAGTGAGCTTAGAAATGCAGATCATTAGGCTTAACCAAATGCAAAGCATAATTGAAGCTTATCAGCTTTGCTGGTGTACATATCAGCAACATATTAACTAGTTTTACAATGATATTGCAATTTGTAGTTTTGCATTCTGGTGCTTTGAAACAGATCTGTCACACAACTGTGAACACTGGGAAAACTCCCAAATTCCCAAAGCTAATTGATACAGAAGCTACAGCATGTTTCATTCTTCTTCGTTGTTCAGACACAGAAAGATGTTTGATGAATGAGCTGGACAAGAACTTCAGATTGCATAGATGACATTGAAGAACTCTGCAGGTAGGGAAGTTTAGTAGCAGGGAATGTTAAGACTTTTAAAAGGGTTTTAGCTTTTACATACATATACTGGCAATACTTCTGAAACTTTAGAGGCTGGGAATCTCTATTTAATTTCAGAGTCCCAGCTGCACAATCACCAGACCTAGATCTCTGTGCTTGCATGTTATGAGGATCTCCACTACCACGTTTCGGTCAAAGATGGCAGAATAGATGAAAGACATTTAGAGTGGATTCAGGCTGTTAATTTTATGCTGTTTATGAAAAGATCCTACATAAGCTTGGAGTGGTGTGGATGTATGATATGTGGTCTAGGATAAACACTGCTAGCACAGAGTTGTATCACCAATATTCTTTAAAAATTCAGACCAGCAGATAAGCTTAATGTTGGCTAAGCAACAGGTATTATGTAGAAGCAAAAATTTTGCTTTAGTAGTTAGAAACACAGAGAGCATTTACTTTATCCTTGAACTGTGGCTCCAAAATCTTATATATCCTGACCACGGTTCAAATAACCTGCAATTATTTTTTCCTTTTAGAGTAAGCCCTGTCAGCTTTGCTTTCACAGGAACAAGAAATCAAGAAACTGACATACATTCTGTATTATTTATCAGTATTATTCATATTCACATTTTGTAAGAGTGATAAGCTTTCTAATTTGTAAGGTTTCTTAGGCAATGAAGAGTAAGTCTGAAGCAACAATAAATGGATAATGATCATACTTGCTATATTTGATTGAATGTGTTTGTCTAGGGTTAACATTTGTGCTTGTTTCCTTTGACCATACATTGGTAAAAAATGCCATTAAAATGAAAAAAGGTTGTATATATTGCTGCAAAGCATACTGCATGTTCTTCAGCAGCTCTTACACCAGATCATTTCCTGTTTTGCATGAGCAAACAAGCCTCAACAGAAGCTTCAAAGCTTATTTGACTTTTAACAACACACTAGCTTATATTACACGGCTCTAGTCATGAGTTCTCTGAGAACTGCTTGAGATTGGTACACAAATATAACAGTTAAACAGGAGGAATAGAGAAAAAATTAATAAAAGCAGCTTTCAGAATTTCTGGCAGTGCCAGCAGAATTTAAGTGATCTCAGGCACAACATGGTCACTTACAATTGTTTAATAACTACTAAAAAAGTTAATACAGCCACAAGCATAGGCTCACTCTCAGGTATACATCCTAGTTTCAAGCACATTCATTCCAAAATGAAGTTACTCACCTCTGCCCGCAAAGTTCTCACAGAAGAAGACTCTCCTTGAAAATGAGGACTGTATCAATAGTAACATTTCCTTCTAGGTGCTAGCTGCTTCCTTCACAAGCTAAGTATATTTTATTCCTAGAGCACATACTTTCTGTATATCAGAGAGCTGTTTTCTCCTTGGAGGCTAGCACATGCCTGTTCCCACAGCACAGTGACTTCAGAGTGCCTACAGACTTGCACCTGCCACACAAACTTATGTAGTCTCTCTCCAGCTGTATCCTATGAAGGTGATCACACAGTAATACAATCTCCTTTCTTTGCCCTTATCACCATCACTAAACAGAAAGAGCATTCCAACTCACTGCACTGATTATATAGATCATTCCAGGGTCAAGAAAGGATTTTTAAAAAATAATTTTATAAAATGGGTGAGTGGGAAGAAGAATAGTGAAGAGACAAAAACTTATGTCTCCTAGATTTTTTTTGAATGGCTGCTAATTAAGACCACCTTACTCTTCTGAATGCCTTTAAGATCACACCTCCACAGCAGCTTTCACAAATGCTGACAATTGCTTGCAAATACAATCAGCAGCCCTCTGCATGGGCAATCCCTGAACATCAGGTGCCAGTCTATTTTTGAGATACCAAGGACACAGCAGGAACTTGCACAGACATTTTCCTTGGCATTTAAACAGGTTTTTAAATAAGTGAACATCACCTCAGTTTTTATGATCTATAGTATGCCTATACTCATACCTTGTCCTATTTGATTCCTCCTATATCATATGTCACCCTTGACTGATCTATATCTGTGGCTATAAGGTTGTTAATTTGCCATGAAGCATGAGGCTATATTGGGTAACATAAGAGCCAAAATGAACAAAGGAATGCTCCTGAGGATACTCTACAATACTTGGTATTACAGACCTTAGCAAGAACACATAGGTTTTAATGATTAATCTATTGCTGAATCTCTCCCCTTAGGATTTTTTAGTAACTAGCTAAAACCACATGACTGTCATCATCTTCAAATGGAAATCATTATGCTGAGACCAAGAAGCCACCAGGAGCAAATACTGGTATTTTTAAGATTATTACTAGAACCAAGGCCTGAAAATTGCAAGAGTCAGACAGACAATTGTAGGAATAATGTAATTCCAATTAACAGCAACAGGTTTATATAACTGTATCTGAAGACACCAAATGTTACCCATGAAGGAAAGCATTGTCAGCATAAATTTGTAAAAAGTAACGAAAATAAATTAAGATATAAAAACCTACCCCGAAGTTAACACTTTGCCTATTCCTCCACCTTCAGTCTGCACCATACAATGCAAGTCAGCTAAGCAGACGTATAGTTAAAAAGGCCTTCTCATGCAGTTCTGTACTTTCATATGACGTTTATTTATGTGGCTATATTCCATCAACCTTAAAACATTATGTTTCATACACCATCAGAAGTTATTTCCCTTTTTTTTGAGTTTCCTGATTCCCCTTCTAAGAATACTAAAATCTAACAATTTAGTGTGACCAACTAATGGAAAGGAAGCTGAAATTCACCCAGCACTAGTCAAGTCTGTAACCAGAACTGAAGGATTAATCCACAAGAAAAACTGTAGCAAGCTCCATTGCAGTCTATACATTGGGACTCAATAGCATTTTGTAAACAACACTGCAGATACTTAAGCAACTGCCATACTCTTTCAACTGTCAGCTTCACAGTATTTTCACTGCACAGTGGCACGTACGTTTGGTTTCATAGCTTCATGACAGCCTATTTGTCACATTTTTTAAACCACTCTGCCAAACGTAGTAGCCCAAGTCCTGTTTTCCAAAGTGATATCAGCACCTTAAAGCCTAAGCTGTATGACTCTGAATGAGGCTGCAGGTGCCAACCTGATTGAGATGCAGATGGATAGAATTATCCATGTTTGTAAATAAAGCACCGAAGTGGTATCTAAGGAAAGCAACCGAAACCCTAATTCCCAGTAAAAATCAAAGGGACTATGCTCCTAAGTGCACTGAGAAACCTTTCTTGAAGCATATCACTTTAAGGTACAGCCACATCTCTCAAAACCTAGACTGAAAATAGAGACTTGCAAAGCATTAGGCTGTTTTCAGAAGGGACAATCTGATCTTTCACATACTATAAATAACATATGTATGCATTTGTGTGTATACGCACATCTATACATACATAATACATCAGTTATACATGAAAGAAGCTGCAAGACATTTCATAGATCTTGGCTCTCCCCATCAATCTCTCATCTTCCTGCAAGAGTCTCCCAGGATAACTTGGCAGATGCTCGCACTCACTTCCTCTGAAAGCTGCAGCTTTAAACCACCTGTGAGCCCCACTGCAGAGCATGTGGTTAGCCCAGATATGAAAAATACCATTAAACTGATCACAAATCACTGATGGTCACCCCTGCCCTGTTCATACACACCACAGCACACCCTTCATCATCCATTGGCTGAGTGGTTCTCCTCTTATTGCTGCTGCTTAACCTTCAGGAGCCTTCCTGGTCACAGAAGTCTTCACAGTCTCTGGGAATAGTTTTGCCCATTCTAGGCTCTAGCTCCTTAATCTCTCTAGCGAAGCATCTATGTCAAATAAACATGTTTTACAAACACTGGTGTTCATTTAATGTGGAGGTACCGCATGTACTTGAAACGCTAAACTCCAGTCAACCTTTGTAATGCCTTTTCTTCTTTTTCTTTTTTTTTTTTGCCTGGCAACATCACACATCCTCGTATAGCTACTGTGAATATTCAAATACTGTAATTGGAAATGATTTACTTTGTTTTGAATTAACTAAAATTCCATTGTTAAGCACAAATACTGCTTCACTAAATCATCAAGCTTTTAATAGGTCCACATGAGCAGGTTACTGAGCATGTTAGGATTTATAATGCTCCTGGGGAGCTGACCAGTGTATTATGCTTCCTGCTGCTAGGTAATATGCATGACACATTTCTGGACACTAATTCATTTATTTAATAGTAACAGTATGCAAAAACAGAGTTCAAAATGAGGCTGACAAAGAAGGTATAAAAGTTTTATTAATCCATAGCTAATCAAAGGCCAGAGGAAGGCATATAATGGTGGCATTTACAGACCATATCGAATGTGAATAAATTAAATTTTTGTTTCCTAAAATCTTACTAATAGGATGTATTCAGCTTGAAACATTTATACTTTTAATTACAGTGGCAGCCAATTTAAAGCAGGTATCTGGTTGTATTGTACTTACAACTTTGCATCAAGCATCTCTACAAATCCTCTCATCAGCTGTTTTTTTGAATCTGATTTGTTACTGTGTGCAGTGTCCATGCTCAGAAACAATAACATTATTTACTTTCTCATTTAATTATACAGTGACAGATTACTTGTAGGGGAAAAGGGCACTGAGGGAAAGTATTCTCTTCCTGTGAGAGAAATGCCCCTGAAAGACTCAGCATTATGTACATACAATATAACTCTATGGCTCTATCCTTCAAATGTTTATATATAGGAATAGATAGAACTACTCATGGAAACAGTAATTTCTCTAGGCAAAAGTTTTCATAGAATCTAACAAGTTATCAAACACTAACATTACAAATTTTGGTTGAAAAAATCCAATACTTACTAATAAACATAAGTAAATTTTGACTCAAAAATAAAAAAACAAATTAAAAGGAATCCAAAATCTGGCAGCCATACTAATTTGACCTATGTTTCAAAATACCCTTAACATTTTAGATTGTACTTTGATGCTGATCTTCCAGAATATAAACCAGAGAGACAATACTTCAATTTAGAAAGGATGGAAAAAAATAGTCTCAATGCTTATATCTCTTAGATATCAGGATAAATTTCAAGAATTTTTTTCTTCCTAATCCCCCTACCAACCATTTGGAGTTAAGACGACACTTCTCTGAAAATACAAAATTACCCTCTTTAATTTACTTGAGAGCAAATAAGACACATTTAATGCTTACCCAAGAGCTCATATTTTACTATGGGCAACTTTAATTACTGTAGAGAATTATACACCTACAGAACTGTTTTATATAAATGTAAGTATAGAAGCTGGATTCTTGGGTACATACCATCTATCTGAGCTTTGCTCTTGCTGTTTATACTCCTGTAGAAACCTCAAGGAAAAATAGTTTTACAACAGCATAAAAACTGCACCCAGTGGAAATTATACAAGTCAGTCTGGGTCATGTGAGCTCTTCATGATCAGGGATGCTGGCTAAGCAGGGGCCTGACACTCCAAAGATTGGTTTGTTAT
Organism: Bucco capensis; assembly: GCA_013396975.1. Lineage (NCBI taxonomy): Eukaryota > Metazoa > Chordata > Aves > Piciformes > Bucconidae > Bucco > Bucco capensis. Next base: position 409,532 of record VWZO01016436.1, on the reverse strand, counting down.
ACACATATATATATCTTGTAGGGTTTTTTATATACATGTGTATACAAAGTCATGTACTGAGAAACATGCACATGCCTACTACAGCTAACTGGCTGCATGTCTTTCTATGTCTGCTGCTTACAACCAAGACAGTTAAAGTCTGGGGATAAACTCTTATAAAGTTCTGAAGAAAACCAAAGATCAAGATGAGTCCTCAGATATTACAGTTCTTAAGCGAAGGCTTCAACTTTTTATCACTGTAATACAGTTTAAAGACCTAGGGTAATTGGGCATGGTTGCATTCTTAGCTTGTGGTGACAGTAAGATAAGATCTGGGAGTATAAATCAATATTTAAGCAAACAAACTTTACCTTGCCTTTGTAACAGTTAAAAAGAGCAGAAAATCTTGTTGCTTTGGCTCAACAGCTAAACAATTGCTCATGAAGCAGCAGGGAACTCTGCTGTGTGTCTAAGTCCCAAAGCAGTAAGTCTACACATCTATTTGTGAAGGAGGGAGTAGTGTGAAGGACACTCACAATGTTCTGCTTTGTGACAATGGATGAGAGCTCCAAACACTACCACACTTCATCTCCTGTAATTTCAAGAAAAAGAGTGAGAAAAAGAGTGTGATGGATCTTCTCTCCTGAAGCAAAATCTAAACTGAAGCTAGCTTTGAAGAAATTCATTTTAGATATTGAACTCCTTAGCTTCTGAAGACAGCTAAGAACCATCCACGTTAGAATTGAAGACAGCTAAGAACCATTCATATTAGAATTGCAGGAACATACTAAAAGTATGAGTACTGTGGATACCTGACGTAGAGAGCCTTCACAAGGACAGGTATAAACTTGGTGTGTATAATCAAACTTCTTCCAGTCTGCTTCAGAGGGACAGTAATTCTTTGAAATGGGACACAAGGTTCTCATTTGCACACCAAGGCCAAATAAAGGTCTGATTTTAGCTTTCATATAAGAAAGGCTAATTTCTACAGTCAATTAAATGATTGAATTTAGACTTCAGTGTCCAATATGGATCACTTCATAAAACTCTTCAGTCTTCTCATAACTGAGGTATGCTTGCTGCTAACTGAAGTTCTGCCTTTGTTTCTTATTTGAGTTTGTTTTTAAAACTAATTAATCTTTATTTGAGCCACCAAATAAGCACAAGCCCATTAACAAATGCAGAAGACCAGAACAGGGTTTGGGTTTGTTTTGTTGTTTGTTTTTTTTTAATATTTTAATATCCATTCATGGAGTTAAAGTAAACCCAGAATAAAATAGCACATTATAAATAGTATTGACTTGCACTCAAAGCAGCCAGGCTGTGTACAAGGAACAGCAATCACTGCAGGCTGTCCAGGGAAAACCTAGGCAGAATTCACAATGGATTTGTTCAACATTTATGTGCAACAGCAGTGAATGTTTGAGAGATCAAGTTATCACTGCCTTAAATCCTCAGTTGTGTTAACATACACTTCATAAACCAACTGGACAAGCAGACAACATGGAAAGCCTAAAGGTTAAGTACACATTATTGACCTCAAGGAAGCTGTGTTCTACAGATCATTAAATATGTTGTGCTCTTCTGTTTCAGCTGGTCACACTGAAAAGTGCCCTGGGAACATTATTTAATGCTTAGATGTTCTACCTACATTTGTGTGACATAAAATCAATACCTTTCCCCTAACCTTACTTGCTTAGATTATTCTCAGCTATTAGATGCTTTTTAAACCATGAGTTTAATCATTTGCATGCACATGTATGGGTCCATTCATACATTTTAATGACATATAGATTCAGAGAGGAAACTCATCTTCATCTTTGTCACAAAAAGCTTTTGCTTAAACCTCTACTTTTCAAGAACAAACTTTTTATTGAAGTCAAAAAGCTTTGTTATATTTCATGTACACAGCAAATTTAGAAATAACCAGGAAACTGAACACACACATACCTCAGAAGCACGACTACTTAAAAAGCATAAAATCCCAGATGCTACAACATGCGCATGCTGAAAGGCTTCATTTACCTACTGAAACCTGAAAACCTCGGATACTGTGTCTAATCCAATGATTAGACTTGTAACCATGAGAAACAGTAACTACACACAGAACTATGGCTACACATCTCTGGGGCAAGTCCAGGTAAACAAGGTGAGGGGAAATAACCAGTTAATAACACCATCCTGTTGATCAACCAATGGCCTGGGAAGCAGAAGTATGTCAGGGTAAGCATAACACTGGCTCAGCAAATTACTGCATTTAAATGGCCAGAAACCAAACCCAAAGTATTTCAAATCCAGCTCTGCTCTTGGGGGTTTAACTGCACTTTCCTGAAGATGCATCATTTTGATGTCTGCAGAGTCTCTAAATACTCAGAGAGGTTTTAATTTTATATTTTAAATTTAAATTAAAAATTGAATTAATTTTATTTTTTAAAATTAAAAAGCTGTTTACTCCTCAAATCCCTTCCGTTTCTAACTATCAGACAGAAAACTGACAACACTGGTTGATGTCAAAAATAGGAAGAGATTGAGATTAGCACTGAAATTACCTTGAGTTAGTACATCACTCGGGAGATTAACATCTGAACTAACATGCTAGTAGCTGTATAAATGGGATTGCCTGAACTCATGCTTTCAGGTACATGCACAGCTGCTTTTGGAAAAGAGCACTTGGTCTCCTAGGGAAGGCAGGGCAGAGGGGGATGAGAAGTCAAATCAAAGCAAACCTGAACAATATTCAGCACATGGGAGATATACCCACATCTGACTGTTGAAAAACCTATGCATTGTGAATCATTTTTCAATGGAGGGAAAGCCCTTATTATCAGTTCCACCTAGCTGAAAAGTCATGATTTATTTAAAGTTTTCTCTGAACATCAGCAAAGTTATGTCATATTTTTAGTTCTGATGCCTGTTGTCATTGTCAGCTTTCATTTATTTGTTCATAGCTGTTCTTTTGTGCATAGTAGGCAGATCTCAAACAGTGACAGTATTAAACATGAACATATTTCAAAGTACAGTCCTTGTCTTAGATCTTGAGGGAGGATCAAGATGATTAATAAACTTGACCCATGTTTGAGATGAAGTGAAGGTATTGTAACACTCAGGAAAAAGGGGCTAAAGGATAGTTTTATGCCTACTGACTGCATATTTGAGGCCTCTTTAAGGAGTCTATGTATACTATAGCAACTTTCATGCCAATCCATGAAAGTCTATCACTGTTAGTGCAACACCAATTTTTCACATGGAGGTTAAACAGGAAAAAACCCAAATACTTTAACCTACAAGCAATATGCATCATTTCTTCTTTATAATCCTCCTGCATGTTGTGTCTTCACACTTCTCATTTTTGCCATTCCATTCACTCCTTCATTTTCTTTCTTTTTATTCCTTGTTATTTTTCATGGTCATCCTTATTATCCTGCTTTGGATACTGTGTATCCAGTCTTTCATCCTTCACATTGAGGTATCTCTTTTTCACATTCTTTATTTCTCACAGAAATGAGAATTTTCTCCTTTGTTCAGTTTGAACCCCAAATTCTCTTTTGCAGTTCTCTTCAACCTCTCTCCCACCTGACACTGAATAGCACCTTGGTATTTCACATGGGAGCTCCAGTTCAGCCATCTCATGGTCCAACAACAGCCGAGTTTCTAAACATGTGGTCTAGTGTCACTCATCCACCTTTAACTGGGGGTAGTCTCAGTAGTTCTCTTTCATATATAATATTAGATTTAAGTACATAGATACTTGCACATACCTATATACACACGTAAGTGCATATATTGATATTACTAGAGGATACAGTAAATGACTTTTCTAATCTAGGTTGCTTAATACTTTCACTTTTAGAAAGCATGACCTGCCTTTGAAAAGTTCTCAGACCTCTATTGTGTGCAGAAGGCCTTTGATATGCAGCCCTCCAGGTGGTGAAGTGCCTTTTCTTTGTCTGATGAAGTTCCATTCAGACTTGGCAAAGTTATAAAGCTTAGAATCAGTTTCTCTTTTCTCACTGCTTCTGTAAAAAGAGTTTGGCAGCTTGCCCAAACTCCCAATGCAGGCTTCTTATCATCACCAAAGGAACTGCAGCAGCTGATGCTGCACTGACTATGCCTCTGAGCCACAAAGCAGAAAGAAAAACCACCATTCCTTATTCCCTCAACACAGCAGTGACTGGTAGCATCTACTGCTCCCCTACTCAAGGTAGCACTCAAAGGCAACAGGATCTTCAACTTGTTTGGAAAGGAAGAAGGTAAGCTGAAAAACATCTGGCCCTATCACCTTACCTCCCCAAGTATCCACTCCTATTCCACTACCATGCACTCCTACTTCCTATCTTTGCATTCTCTTTTCTCCCTTCTCTTCTCTGGGCTCACCTGCACATAGGAGTGGTTTGCTGTATCTCAATTACAGTTTGGTAGCAGCGATGGCAGGTGAGTTCTGTTCAGAGGCATGCTCATTGCATGCTCTCTGGAAAGTGACCAACATTTCCAGATTTTTCCAGGTTTATTGTGCAGGAATTCCAACTAGGCTGCCAGTTCCAGAAAGCAAAGACAAATGAAAAGATCATCTTGGAGAAGTCTGCAAACAGAAAGGGGTATTACAGCCAAGAAAATCCAGAGACACACCACCGCTACCCAAGGGGCTGGTAGCCTTTGGAAAACACCTCTGCACAGCATCTACAATTCAGACCAAGAGTTCCCAAGTCTCCGTGTTCCTTTGCTGCAAACAACTGTGAAATCCAGAGACAGTAATAACAGTAATAAAGTTTCTATTCAGCTAGCTGGTTCACATGCAAGATAAAAGACAACCATTGCTTTGCTAGTCTGAAAACTCAAGGTGCACACATCTACACAATACATCTGAAAGAACTGCTACTACCCAAATGAGTATCAATTTAGTTTCACATCATTTCACTTTTTATTGTAGCTTATTTATTTGCTTTTTAATTGGAAAATCTTTTAAAGCATCTTAATTGCCAAGTTAAGCACAGAAAAGCTGCCTAGACAACCTTAACTCAGCCCCTTGTGGCTATACACTACAATGTAAAGCGACAAGACAGAGAGAACTGCAGAAATCACTACAATTGCATTTCAGTTCTGAAACTTTGATTTCAGTAGATGTAACATTAGTGACAACAAAGCAAAGCAAAAATCAAATGAGTTGCCTTTTCTCAACCTAACTCCAAACACACTGTCTGCATCCACAAACGTCTGATCTACTTTGTCAGGGCTGCTTAAATTAGACCTGAAACTTTAGGAGCATCCCTGCTGGCCTACCTGGGGCCAAGTCAGGGGTGAGAATGAGCACATTCTCAGAGCTTTGTGCAGAGGGTCAGACTGCTGTAGTATTCATAGCCTGTAGGTGAGAAGCCTTTATCTTTGTCTTCCCTTCTATCATACATCACTCAATCGTAAGGTTATTGCACATACTTTTAGGGACTGACTTCTGCAGTGTAGCAAGCTTTAGGTATTGAGGATGAAAAGCAAAGTGCATATTAATTTCTTAACTGTTTGGGGGTTTTTTGTTTCATTTCAACCACTGTCTATACAGATACTTAAATTTCTCTTATTATTTGACTCCATGGACTTAACTTCAGGCACCTTCTTAAGAGCCTTTCAGCAAGGAGATTTTATGTCTTTCTTGAACAGGGGCCGTAGAGAAGAATTATTTCACCTCTTGAATAAAAGCTATAGTTTAATGATAAGAAACATTTCTGGGGAAATATATACTGTATCACAGCTGCTACACTGGTAACACCACAAAAGAACAGGAGACAAATAGGAATCCATACCTTTTAACTTCAAAAGGACTTTGGATCAGTTTAATCCAAAGATTCTAAGATTCTGTAGAAACATATCTAATTCATCTTTGTAACTCCACGAAGTGGCAAGAGGTTAAGCAGGGGAATGTGAAACAATTGCACACCTACTATACAGTGAATGTGGAAAAAATATCAAGTGATTGTGTACCCTGTACATTCTTATATAAATGTGATCAATGACATTATTTTTGCTTTTATACTACAAAAAGCACAGGAACACCAGTTCCATGAAAGGAGTGTTCATGCACATGGAATCCAGGTCTCTTTTCACCCTGTTTCCAACCACTCACCTCACTTTGTTCATCATTAAAGCTTATCACCTACTCCCCTTGCACTACCTTCACTTCCACCTCCCCAGGATCATAATCATTTTTGCCAGGGTCTTTTACAAAATCCTGCTAAAACACTTTTTCTTTCTCTTCTTAGTTCCTCTTTCCCTTTTCTTAAAAGCGTCTCATGGATATTCCTGACCTTACAAAGAATCTGTAGTTTTGCTCTAATCTCTCTCAGCAGAACCTTGGGCTGCTACCTGCGAAGGCCTACAGCAAAGTCTACCAAGGACATGTCATGGAGTTCAGAGAGAGTGGTTGGTAGGTCAGATACTCTTTCACACAGACATGCAAACACTCAACCTCAGTTTTGAAAAAACGTCAGTAAAAATGCACCAGGAAACATCTGGATGAAGAACATTCTCAAAGGCAATAGCACTAAATAGAAAATGTTATGATCCAGGCCTGGCCTTCCTGAGACATCCTTCCATGTCTAGGCAAATTCCAGAGAAGTTTAAGCTCAGCAACATTACTGAAATAATTTGTCGGGCTGCTGTAAGGGGGTCAGTGGAGCGATAGCTATTCCACAATGCTAGACTGAAATGTGCCCACAGCACTACACCTAGATGACTGCATGAATCCCCACAAAGGCCCATCCTTAAGCATAACCTCTAAATTGCAATTTTAAACTAGTTTCTTCTCTACCTGTTTTCTTTTTGCACTGAAATTCCTCTCCCTCAATGGCGAGCAGTGAATCTTCCTTTAGAACATGGCAATATTTATTGACTGTGTTCTTTGTTCACATCTGTCAGACATGGGAAGTCACCACTGCTTTACAAGACTATCAGTTTTAAGTAACGCCATTCATCACAAAATGGAATAGTGTGAGCAACATTTCCTCAACTGCAATGAATTATACAAGGGTCAGCAAGCTGTAGTCGCGGTTGGCAACACAAACATTGGCCTCAGGTAGCAAACCTATCTTTCCAGCTGTTCTCATCCATATGGGTTCAATGAACTGCAGAGAGTACAGGCCTTTGCTTATTGAGAGTATCTGCTGGAACTATTTCATCTAACCAGCATCATAAAACAACTATGAAGTAAGGTGAATGCTATTCATCTAAAGCTCATCTGGTAGCCAACTGCTGACAGAAGGGGAAATAGAGATGGCAGAGAAGCAGGCAGATGTGATCAGGAAATGCAGGTGCTCCTGAATTTCAAAACCTCAAAGATTAAAACCACAAGAAGTTGTAACCATATACCTGTGTTTGCAAGCATCTGGTCACCCCAACAGTGCTATGCTTCCTGGCAAGCAATTTTCAGGATTCCTTAGTGCGTTTCCTCACTAGCATAATGCCCTTTTAATGTACATGCTGTCAAGCAGATTTGTTTGGCAGCAACACAATTAGCCCCATTTTTGCTCTGAAACAGAAGATTTTGTTTATGCACGTGGTTTTCCAAGTAAGACTATTCTGTGATTAAACACAGACATTTTACCAGAAGGCTTATCACTTGTGCACAACATACACAAGGCTCTAATTCTCTCTGCCTTCCAATTTATCTCAGGATTCTTTAAGATTTTACTTCTAGCAATGGGTCCTGTGATAAACTGATTTTTCTAGAAGACAGTTAACACCATATTGCTTTCTTCAGACTCATTTTCTTCCTTACTTCCTTTAGTGTAATCACACTTTTAGCAGGTTTTCAATTTAAAATAGTGGTTGTTCAAACAATTGAGCAAGAATGTCAGAGCTCCTTATTGAATTGATAGCTGTTAAGTACAAAAATTCTACAGATGTAGCTCAAACTCAAAAAGCAACAGATTTCAGAGACAAGACCTTTGACAGAGATTGCTTCTCTACATGAGAAGAACAAAGGAGCTTCAAGTTTCTTAACTTAATGGAATTCAACCTAACAAAATTAATTCCAAGTTAAGCACTCCCAAGGAAAGAAGTAAAGCTTTTAATAGAAGTGTCAAAGCCTTGAATGTCAGTTACTAACACAGCAATTATTTTTGAGTAACACCATTGACCTGGTTTGCTTCATCCACTAGCTGTAACATTTTAAACTGCTCCCTCAAAATACGGATCTTTCAGCGATACTATCTTTCTAGTTCAGGGTTGGGCTAAAGGAGATAGATTCCATAGAATGGCATTTTATTTGGAATCATAAGTAGTCTTCTTATTACATAAAACAAGCAAATCCCCTCAAATACAGAGCTGCTGTACTGATGACTTGTAGCAGTGATATGATGAAATTAAAGGGTGGTTTCATGACTATAGGTATATAAAATTTCATTCCTTAAGATGTTTCCTGGGATGAATTAAATTATGTAAATATATGTTAACAATAAGTCATAATATTTTAATAAAATCTTTTCATTTCTCTTGACTTCTTAGAAGTGCAGTCCCAGGTGTCCTTAGGGTGGTGGGCGTTTTGTTTTTACGCTTTAAGGACACACAAGGTTATATACTTGATAAGCAAGGCAGCACAACTATTGATATATAATGCAGATAATGATGCCAGGCATCCTTTGTCTGGTACCATTCCCGGTTTTCGCTGGGAGCACTGTTCATCAACAAAGTCACTTGGTATCAAGAAGGGGATTCACATTTTTCAAGTTTTCTGCCAGTTAGCTATTCTGGGAAAGAAAAAAGTGTTTTGATTTTTTTTTTCTACTCCAGTGGGAGATTAAACACTGAAGGTGTTTTTACTGTTGTCAAATTTTGCATTAGGAAATGGAATCAAATCTACCCAAGACTCATGCCTCAAGTGAACTTACTCACTGAAAACTACATCCCCAGAGACATTTTTCTCCACATGGTTCTCCTGCTTGTTCAGGCTGTGAAAGTTCATCAAGTTTAAGATGAACTTGTTTTCAAAATAAAAAAAAAAAAATCTAAAACTGGGTATTTTTGCAACAAAGTAGTAACATTTCATAGCAGTTACATAAAAGATATTCTTCAATGCTGGCACTTTCATCAGTAGCAGGATTCTGGCATAGGTTGGAGCAAATCATGCTTCCTGGCATACAAAAAGTTTTCCCACAGCAAAGCAATTCAAATAAGTTCACATGTAACACAGCACTTCAGCTTTGAAGCTGAGCAAAGGAGTAGCCTAGCTAGAGAGCATTTTGGGCTTTGATCCACCAGCACTGAATGTGCATGCCACGACTTAACCTGCTTTCAGAAATCACAGAACAAGTTCCTGCCTCAAGATCAGACTTCAGTTTTCATTTTGGTATTTTTCCTACACACTGGCTCACTCACTGTGACAACACACAGCACAGATTGCTCACTCTGCTCCTGCTCAGGTGTCTACAATGGTATCTTGAACAGGTAGTGACAGGGACAGAATAGCAGACTATAGGACATAAAAGAGAAATATCCATGGTCACAGAGGCTAAGAATATAAAAACTACTACACAGGGTCAGACTACACATGACTTTCAATTTTGAATTTAGACAGATGGACCCAAGCACCAGAAGTAGCCTATATTTTCAGTTTTCCTTTGATCTCATTTGTGGCTTCAATACAACTCCACAAGAAGTATTTGGAAATGATGTTTCTATTTGGATCCACCTCTGCCCTTTAGGAAGGGCAAACACACAATCTTTTTTTTTTAACCTCCTTTAGGACCCAAAACAAAGCAAAAGGATATTGACACTTAAGGATTTGAGCACTAGTAAAGCTAACTGTCAGCTTGAGAGAGATGTTGGTATTACTGAACCCTCACATTTTGTTCTTTTTTCCTATTCTAGCAAGCAAATGTCTCAAAACAGTAACATCCATAGCAACCATTAAAAAAAAGCAGAACGTCAAATAGGCATTCTATGCTTTTTTATTCTTTGCAGCTTGTAAAAACATGCTTATTACAGCTGCTACATACATAAAGTTTGCTTACAAAATTCCCATAAGTTAATGTTCAGTGTGCTGTACTCAACAGCATGCATGTGCCTATTGAATCCGCACAGCAGGATGAGAACCCAAAACACTACTAGATTGGCAGCGTGTTCATTGAAAAAACACCCAATGCACAAAACATGCACACATTTCCTCAAGCCACACTCCGTGTCACAAACTTCAAGGGCCATTCCAGCCTCACTTTCTACAAGGAGCTCTCATTGAAGTCAGTAGGAGTGCTGCACACAGCACTGCTGTCAGACCTGTCCCTGAGGATAAATGTTGCCTTGAAATACACCCTGAAGTTGAACTTCAAGCTCCATGAGACAAATAGATAGGGAATTAATCCTAGAGCCAAGCATCCCTTTCCTCACTGCAACTGTCTTGTCCCTAGACTCATTTCAATGAAAAGGGTGACAGTCAGCAGTGTTGCCTGCTATCATGGCACTTGAAAGCACTATCACATCATTTTCCTACCAATACAAAACCTAGATACAAAATCCAAACACAGATTACAGAGGAAGAGTCACTGAAACCCTGTACAGTACCAAACATCCACCAAGTCTAACTAAAAGAGCAAATACTTATGGCCCTAAAACCTTTATTATTTCATTGCTTAAAGCATGCAGGATCAGCTTACATTAGGAAACAATACTGTTTTATCTCTTGTTTTCAAGCTCTTTGGACCATTGACACTATACTGTTTTAGAGGAACTGACTCTTCCTCAACATGAAGACTTTCTGAAGCCTCTGTAACACAAGCAACATTATTTTCAAGCAGTGTTGGTGTTTGGGTGAGAATACGCTTTGCTGCTGTGCTCAGAATGGAAAAAGAAAAAGACCACATCATTTGCAGAGGAAATCTTGTGGGTGTAAAATCTTCCCAATTTTCCCATTGATACCAGATAATCTAATTACATTAAAATCGCCACCTACAAATCTTATCCTGCCCCAGTTAGAATCAAACTTCTGTTTCTATTTTTATTATTTTTCCCTTAGTGCAGAAAAAGGAAACTCCTAAACAATGTGAAAATGCACAAAGGCCATTTGGGAACACATTTCCATTTAGGACAGCATTTACCAAATGTTTTCATCTCTAGGATCAAGTTTAAGCACATGTTTGCAAGTCATTTAACAGATGAACTGAATAAGCCCAACTCAAGTTCCTTTTGTGGCCTGGGAATCAAATAAGCAGTCACACCTTAGGAGAAGGCATCTACGTACTTCACACTTTACGAAAAGCTGTCTACGGATTTCCATCCCTCTATTCCAATGCCCAACTTGGATTATTTTGCTTGTTAAGAGTGGTAATCTGCCAAATGCCAAGATGAAGACCATTGGCATGACAAGTTTGTAAAACAACTGAATCCATTCAAGTGGTAAAATGGTCTGGGAAAGCCTCCCCACAATGTGGCAGACAAACACTACTTTGTGTTCCTAGAGCTTGGTGTGGATATTTTGATGAACATCAATGCAGAGGCTCCATCATAAATGTTTGTCTGTATTCAAAAGTATTACTTCAGCATCACAGTAAATTCTCTCTGTACTCCAGCTCACCAGAGTGCTTGAGGATGGGCTTAAATGGTATTTTAAGCTACTTTCAATCCCTTGGCATTTTAGGACTATATTAACCTCTGGCAGAAAATGATGGTGGTCCCACCTCCAGCCCCATTGCTGGATCAACTAGGCACATACTGAATCAAGGTCTCACAGCTCTTCATATAACAGGAAGAAGAACAGAAGGTAGATGGTTGAGGTGAAGCTGGATACAGAGATTTTCCTGTGCCATTAAACCAAGGCCACACATGCTGGTCTAGAAAAATACCAATGGAAAGACTGCCGACTCTTCAGCCTACTCAGCTAATAAACTGCTGCTGTTCAGAACCCTTGGGGTTGCACTAGTGATACAAAAGGGACTGAAGAATCAAGGATTATGGCCAGATGAACAACTCCAGCAGTCACAAAGCTTTGTGTAGTACCATCTCCACGCTCACAAGTGAAAAATCAGCACTCAAACCCTGACAATGGAGAAATACATTTGAATAGCATAACTCTCTAATATCAAACCAGACATGATTAACACAATTCATTTTAGTGTTGCTAAATATTGATGCATCCCAAGGTCCCTTCTTCTTTTCCTGTTTACTCTGGCCTACTCTCTTTTCCTAAAGGTTATCATGGTAAAGCACTTTTCACTCTAACAAGGTCTCTCTTTGGAATAGCATCTTTAAGTTATTTAAATACTTACCTGGCAAACAATGCAGCATTTTTAGTGATAAGGTAAATATCATATAGTTTTCTGAACTAATCCCAAAGGAAATGTTGAATTATATAAACTTGTTTATTTCTTAATTGATAACAAAGCATGCTAAAGGAAATCTAAATGTCAAGACATTATGATTAAAACCAAACTCTTTAATATCTAATTCTATAGAAAAAGAAATGCCTGCAAAAGTCCCCTACAGTAATTGTTACATATACAGAAAGGTCCTTTTTCCATAGAGTAAATATGATAAAACCCACAAAAAACTCTTGCCAAAAATAAGATTGACACATACTTCATCTCAATAGTGGGGTGTACCTCCTAGATGTTCCTGGGATGCCACAGCATTGCATCCTACAAAACACAGATGGTGAAGGAACATCCCTGCCGCAAATATCAGCCCAACAAATATAAGACTGTCATTATAAGGAAAAGGAGAAGAAATAAAATTATCTGCCTATGCCTACAGCCTTGCCAAAGGACTTTAAAAATTATTAACATCACATGTTAATAGTGACCTTACTGCAGTCATGTCATCCCTAAACTAGATGGTGCAGTTCAGTTCAAGTGAGACAGTGAGTCAGTGTCAAAGCTGAGTGGCACTGAGGCTTCCTGCCTTACTCTATTCCTACAGCACCTAACACTTCTGCACATCTCGCCATACCCAAAATTCACTCCCTGCCTTCTGTCCCATTGAAGCCTGCAGGAAACTTGAGTGATGAGGAGTAGTAGTTTTATCCTCTCTCCCCAATAGCATCTTCTAACTGCAAACAGGATATCCCAAAAGTTGCAGAAATTTAACAAGGGAAGGCAGGTACACCTGAAGAGATAGCAGGGCTGCTTGCCAGTTTCACTAATACAACCATAAAAAATCACAAAGACTCTTTCTGTAGGAAAAGAAACCAGTTACCTCTCTCAGACTCAGTAGCCTCTGTGTAGACGTAAGTCCACTTGTGACATAGTTGATTTAAAAGCCTTTGCTGTAATGGCAGTGTTGGTAAAAGCTTTAACCATAGTTTTTATGATGCTATTAAGTTTTAGTCATCTGTGGGTTTTGCAGTATATGAATACTATAGATGCCACCTTAATTAAAAGGTCTTGTCATCTGGTGCAATTAAAAAGAGAAAATGTACTCTCCTATGAATAGCCAGGAACAAATTGAGCAAGCTGCATTATACACGCTAAGTACACAGCAATTTTGTGCCCCTTCCTGCATCACATATATTCTCAAGCATTCAATACTTTCTAATAATCCTGTTACAATGTTTTATGTATAATTGACTTGTAAAGCACTAGTGCCATGGCATCTCTGATCATTAACGACAGCTAAGTTAAAGTCCTACTTTGCAAATACATACAAACTTCACATATACAGAGTGCAGAAGGAAAACTGTGCTCTATCTCTCTGGATTTTCCTGTAACCATATCTCTTAAAAGAGGTGTTACTTTTCTGTAGAAAAAAAACAAATCTAGTGGATAATAAGACACTCTCTTCCCAAAGAACACATAAGATAAACACCACTTATACAGACTTTGATACCCATGCAGCTATTTAACTGGATAGCATATGCATATAAAGCAGATCGTGCACATAGGATTCACAGTCTGCACATGAAAACGTACTTCCACAGCTACCTATAGTAAACCCCAGCAGATGGTTACCAGCATGTGTCCACACTTGTCAGCTGCAAACACATTCACCTTCATACGTCTGGCTCATTCTTTCCATTTTGTCTCCAACTCAAGGTCTCTTGAGACAATGAAGCAGCAAACGATTGGTTGCCTCAAGGTTTGTGCCCTGAGAAGGACTGCCTTCAAGATCCACTACTAACTTCTGACCATGAGAAAAGGATATCCTACACCCATCTGCTGCTTGTGCCATTAATGTCCTGGAGCATTATATTGACAGGGCAGCCAGAAAGCCAGACACATCTTCCCTGGCCGGTTAGACTGAACCATTCAGTTTGCACCATCTTATCAGTTCAGCATAGCTGCCAGACAACTGCAGCTGAAAAGCTCTGTAAAATGTAGAAGGGCATCAGATTGTACATCATCTTCTCCAGTGAGGCCTGTACTTTTTCTTGGACCTTCTGTCATTCCTACAATATATCACATGGTCATTTAGACTTCTCAGGATTTGCTACAGATTACAGAGTCACTAAGATTTATGACAATTTTTGATAGACATTCTGTAGGCCCAAGCAGCATAGCTCTTGTGGCTGGATCATAAAGAAACTGAATATATCCTCACTTAGAAGTCACATATGAGTTGCATATGAATGAGGTAAATCATTACCGTTTGTAAAACACATTGATTCCACTGATGTCAACTGAAACCTGTTTTTTTAATTTACATGGTGTGTTACAGAACTTATCCTTTAACAGTGCTAGGTAAGTTAGGCACATTGGTATGGCTGAAGGGATTTTATCTCATGAGTCTTTTCCACCTGGCAGTCCTTGACCAGAAATTTGAGTGAAAGTGCAAAGTTGACATATGTACAGAAAACACTTTTTTTTTTCCTGTCTTACAAATAAGTAATAAGTAGAGCCTTTTGCTTGGAGAGCTGACACCTACCACCATTCAAACAAACAACACAGTAGACTTAAGAGTAATGTAAGAGCTGGAAAGCTTACCAGCAGCAAGGGAAACTCCCCACCCCTCCTTGGTGCTTTGACTCACCCAGGAGTTTCCCACATAGCTGCTCTAGCTTCTGGTAAGATCTTCACAACCTGCACAGAGGATCCTGGCTTGCTGCCTTGTCCCTGAAGTGCCCAGTGCTCCCCTACAGAAGGAAACCCCAAAGCTGCTCCTTGAAAGGAGCTTTTCCTCTTACATCCATGCCAGCAGCCACCTCTGGGGCTCAGAGCACCACAAGCCCCTGTTTCTGGCTGCTATGAGCCTGCAGCATATCCTTTGAAGTGCTGCAACCTTTGGGGAGCATCCTAGGGCACTTCTGAACTGCACAGGCAAGCAACAACTGCTGCAACTTAGACAAGCATATGATCCAGAGGAAGAGAGACATTCTAGATGAGGGATAAGCAAAGTCATAATTGCAGATAAAGTGAAGGGGAAAGGTTTTGGAAGGAGCTGGAAAAATACTAAGGATACAAAAAGCTTCAAAGCAAAAAAAAATAAAAAAAAAACAGCAATCATATTGGCTGTGATAGTGTAAACTATCCAAAGTATAAGCTGATAATCCTAGTGACAAGCTATTGACTAGTCAGAATAAATATCCTTAGGCATGGCTCGGAGACCCACGGTCCCACTTGAGCAGGAGTGCAGCAGGAGCAGGAGAGCCACATCTCACCTACACACAGTACTAGCAGCACCCTCAGAGCTAATGATATTCCTGGATAGAAGTCTGGTGGCATGAGTCACCTTCAGAGTGCAAAGTAATTGCTAAACGTTACTTGTGTTGAAAAGACAGAGAAACGTACATCAACATGCAACCTCTTATGAGAGAGGACCCTTTGTAACACATCCACTGGGAATCACATCTATAAACTGTGGGCCTGAGACTGAAGGGTATTCTCATATGGGCATTCCTTAGAAGCTGGCACAGACTGCTGTCAGCAGACCCCTTCTAGTCAAAGTCAACGACAGTAGGATAGTACAAAGGAAAAAGAAAAACCCACATACTGCTGTAAACTGATTCAACAAGAAATACACAACAATCATTGATAAGGGAGCTTACTTCTTCCTCTGTACTGATAGAGTAAGCAAGCATCTTATTTGCAGGCTGTGAGCAGCTGCAGTCCACTCACAGTCATTTGAATGCCCATTGGCAATGGGAATACACACAGATATACAGTTCTTTAACTACTAACCACCCAAGGACAGGACCAAGACAGGAAGTTTGAATACAGATAAACAGCATCTTAACTTAGTTAAGAAGTGTGCTACACACTGGAGAGGCTAAGCTGGCTCCTACAACAGTATATTGGGTTTGGCCAAACCCAATACAAACAGTCTCTTAGTAGGGTTCATGTCCATAAAAGAAAGAATAATTCATAGGAAGTAGCTTCACAATAGTTCAAATCACAATGGAGAGAGGGGAAATGATAATTTTGAGAAAGATGTGCACGAACAACACATTTGGGCAATTCTGGATAGGTAAGTACTATTTCTCTTCCCGCCCTCCAGTTGAGCTGCAGCATTTCTCTAGTTTGAGCAGCCTAAGTATCACTTAGATACTAACTATGCCACCTTCTGTACAGCTCTGGGTAAATATACACTGCTGCATGAGTACAAATAGCAACATATTTTGGTCTGCAAAAAATATGCAGAGTAGACCAGGGGTTTATTGATCATCAGCACTAGTCTGTGCCACTCACTACTGTTATAAAACATAAAATATACAACCTTAAGTTACAATGCAGGAAGAAAGATTACTGCATCACTTAAAATTTTACCGCTGATGAAGTATCCTAGCCCAATTTTGTCCCCTTGTTTTACCCAAACATGTCAACTGTGTCCAGCATTCAGGTGCACAACTTCTTTTAAATTTATATATGATTCACACAACCCTTTGTGATCCAGCCATGTAAACCAAAAAGAAACTTTAAAAAAAAAGCTGATGCCCCAGCACTGTACCATGTGTTCTAATTATCAAGCCCAGTTACTGACCCCACATACAAGCCCTTCCTCAAAGACTATGGCAGGTTCAGTGCCTTCCTTTCTGCAGCATGCTACCTGGTTTTGAACTTGAGCTGCTCAGAGAGTTTATGAACAGAGCTGCTGTTTTATTTACTTGCAATTAATCATGCTCAACTGTAAACAAAGTGTCTGTTTTAGTTCAGCTGACAATTATCCACTTGTCAACATCTCCCTCAAGTACCTTCAGCATCTGGCAACAGCACAAAACTGCTACATCAAAATGAACATTTTGTCTCAGTGAAAAGATAGACGTGTGACAGGTTTTCATCTGTTTTCTAGCCCATCAGCAGTCAGGCTATATTGTTACTAATGCAACCAGAGCACTTCCTATGGAATACTTATTTACAAAGAGGGAGAAAATCTAGATTGTATTTACATTAGTAAGGTAGACTCATGGAAGAAACTAGCAGAGACACCCCCAAAGCCCCCACACCTCCCCACAAAGGCAGAAGTGAGACCTCCCTACAGCCTGCCCAGTGCCTGCAATGGGCTTTCTGTTTTGCTGGGACAGTCACCCTGCCAAAAGCTGCAGAGTTGGACTTGTTTCTTTATTTTGTGGTGTTCAGCAAATCCCAATCTAAATGCAAACCACTTATCAGTCCCTCCCCAAATACTTTTCGTATGAAAATCTTTCCAATCCTTGTTCCATGGCCTGGGCTTTCTTTGGTCCCCAGAGCTCCTTTACTGGTTTGATTTCTGACATTTCAAGCTTTTAAGATGTAATTATTCCCACTAGCTCAAAATCCATCCTGCACTTTAACACAGCCACCCTCATGTTAGTTTGTTAGCCACAAGGCAAACTGCAGTAGCCTAGCACCTTTTTGGGTACAGACAGGTGACATTGGGCACTCCTTTTTTGAGGAAAGGAAGGTAGCATTGCCTGGTGGATCCTCAGCTTGCCAGGCGGCCTTCCTAACAGGTGAGGAGGCTCCAGGGTGCTGGGCCTATGGAAAGTGTTGCCTCATACCTCAGAGGCACACAGTGTGCCATGGCTCTAGTTACCTCAAGATTTTAATATTATTTGAAATGTAATCCTGTTCCTGCAAAATAACGGGAAAATATGACCAACTTCACTGGAAGGCACCCTAACTGTGCACTTTTTCCTCCACAGAACGGAGTTTTCTTCCCGGAATAAAATACTTGAGGGGGCAGGGGAGGGCCAGGGGCTCGATCTAATGGAGTGAGCAGGGCAAAGCAGAAAGGGCGCAAAGCAGAAAGGGCACAAATCCGCCCCGGGCCATACCGTGCAGCGGGCGGCAGCGGACTCCGACGCTCCTGGATCCAGGCAGCAGCGGCTACGGTGGCAACGGCGGCTTCTGCCAGACTCGGCGGGGCTGGAGCTGCCCCCGGCCGGGGAGGAGCAGGAGACAGGACGGCGCGCCCTGACACGAGCTAATCAGGCTTCAGCTGTGTAATTGATTCTAATGAACTCGCGTTCGGTCTCCGTGCGCTAATGACCGCCCCAAGCCAGCGGCGGGCCCTGGCCGCTCCCCGCTGGCAGCCCCCGCACTGGCCGGAGCTCCAGCCTCCCCTTTAACCTCCTTCTCCACAATTAATTGAGATATCTTTTATACTTTATGTGTTGTAAAATTAATGCCTAATTTATGTAATTAGTCAATTAACTATAATTCTAGCATATGGTGCCAAATGCCCGGAAGGTGTTCTTGTTTCCCAGGTACTTATTTTGATGTCATGAAATGCAGCTAATTAATTTTACATGCATATTAATTTCAGATCTATTTAGCGGCTCCCTTTGTGAAGGCAGATTTAATATTTGTCTTTCTAACCTTTTTGGGCAAATTCTGAGCTCGGTGTTGAAATGGAGGTGACTTTTCAAACATATTTCCATCGGTCTCCCTTTCCTCCGCGGAGCCTCTGCTGACACCGGGTCGATCCCTCCTGTGTGAAGATGCACAAGGGCTGATTATCTATAGCTTCCTGCACATCTATAACTGTCGCAAGATACGGCTATTGAATTTAAATCCGATTAATATTTAATATTAAACATTTCTGAGGGAATTTTTGTTTGTTTTTTGCAAAGCACAATATCCCACGGACATTTTTTTTTAAATAGCTGCTCTTAATACAATGCTCCTTGGAAAAATTATGAGAATTGAAGTATTGCCTAACTAGAAAATAAGCGAAATCCTGCTTGCTGTCTTCCGATCCTCACAGTTCTCCTGTTTGCGCTGAGAAACTGCGAACACCCTGACGACGCGCACTGAGCTGCTCCCAGCACGGGGCAAGTTCCCCCTAAACCTCCCTAACCGGACACCTCTGGTGTGACGACCCTGTCTCCTTCGAAAAGAGGTCGCTTCTGAGTCTGTCTATACTACTAGGAAAGAGGACATTATTCCTCCTCTTTCTGCAGTTTGTGCAGAGATTAAGGGGTTAATCGCATCGTAGGCTTTCCCGCTCCCCAGATGTTGAGAAAAGATTTAAGTAGAAAATAAGATTAAACCCGTGGTCTACGCTCCAAATTCCCAGCGACACCCTTTTCCCTGCGCTGCAGCAGCACTAATTGCTGCTTTACACGTCTCTGGGGTGAGGGGAGACAAAACCGCTTCTGCGGAGGGGTGCGGTGCAGGGCGGGATGGGATGGCATGGGATGGGATGGCATGGGAAGATGAACTCTCACTGCCCGGCCTCCCGTCAGCCCCGGGGAATGGCTTTCCCGCCGAGCGGCCGGGCAGGAGCTAGCTTTTTAAGACGTCTACGCGAGTGCTGTGGCGTCATAAAACTTTTATCCTCCTTTCTGGATAAATTAATGAGCAATTTAATTAATAAAATCAGAGAGTAGCGTAAGTGCTATGATAATGAAGTTAAATGAGCGCGCAGTAAAATATTCACTAATCCAGCACATTGGCAAATGCCCCCTTAATTCTGCTTAGCACTAAAAGGGTTTTGAGCACCATAATGAGATTCCTCTGTCTGCTAATTAATTGACACTCTCCTGAATATTCATATGTGCTAGCACCAATACGTTCCTAATTGCACCGTGGAATGGATCTCAGAGGAAAGTAAATCGCCATAGACTTAATTAAAATAATGTATGCCAGATCCAGCTCGCTGAAGATGACACATTTGCCATCAACCGGTGTAAGAAAGTGGCACCTGGTTTGTAGCGAAAAATGAGGAGGAAATCTTTATCCCTCCCAAGGTGAAGTAAGCAGGGGCTGCGGAGTGCCAGACTTCCCAGCCTGAAAAGCTGGAAGGGAAAGAGAGCTTCGCCCTCACCTGCCGATACCCGAGCGCGACCCGGGAGGGCGGCGCGGGACTCCGTCCACGGACGGCGAGATGCGCTCGGGAGAACCGAGATCCGCAGCTCGACGCGCGGGGAGCTGGCTTCACACGGCGAGGTGGAAGAAATCTGGTCAGGGATGCCCTCTACAGAAGCGTTCAGGGAAAACCGTTCGACTCCGACGAGGGAGTGAGGAGGGGGAGGCGGGGAAGGAGGGAGTGAGCAGACACATCTGTAAACTTTTCCTTGAGGGGAATCCGGTGCCTTTGAAGCTCAGTCTCTGAATGGATTGTTCTTTGCACCTCCAGACTAATACTGTGAGCTAATATTGTACATTTAAATTGTTCTGCTGTTAAAATGCGTGACAAGTTGCACTGAGAAATGAGTGCCTGCCGCTGCCGGGCAGCAGCCTTCGCCTCCCGCGCCGGGGAGCGGGCAGCGGTCGCCTGAGCGTCCCCGCTGCCGCCGGAGAGCAGGCGTAAAGCGCTTGGCTAGGTCTCTTCCTTCTCTACCACTCAGGAAATGAGAAGGAAAACTGGTTTCTTGGAAAACGCAGCTTTTAAAAAAATCACCACAGGTTAGAAACTAAAAAGAGTTTATTTGAAGACATACAAATGCATATTTATTATACACATGTAGGCATTAACAATGTAAATTACACCGCCAGCACTTGCTGGTTGTTTATTCATTAGATCTTTAGAAAATCTACATTGCCTGCAGACAGCGGGATGATAATGTGAGATACACAAGCAGTTTACCCAGGCAGCTCCGCCCAGCTCTGCGCAGGGCCACCCGCAGGTCCATCCAGGGCCAGCCCGGCTCCCTCTGCCGCCCAGGGGGTTTTCGAAACGAGGGACTCTCCCCTGGTCAGAAAACAGACATGACGACCAAAACCGCCCTTACCCAAAAACACAAGGCGAGGGGTTTACAGGTCATGGCGCAAGAGAAATACAAGGGGCTCTCGCCTGAACGGCAGAGCAGACACCTTGCTCTCAGAGCTCAAAACCCTCTGCTATTCGCAATATCTTTTATTCCCATGTAAAATCTCTCCTCGCAAAAAAAAAAAAAAAAAAAA